>OX333076.1:36086714-36270225 GCA_946863875.1 Alloplasta piceator | reverse complement strand
ATTTCTCTATATGAGGACTTCTTTTTCAACCGGGCCACTTTTTTTCACCCTCTCCAATTTTTTTAAAAATCTGCCAATTTGAAATATTAGTCAAAAGGAACGTCTGTGATTTTTTTTATATTTTTGTAGGCGTCCGTTCAGGATTTTCAATTTTTCATTAGAAAGACTGTATCTCAAAAAATATTCATCAAACAAAAGAAACATATCAATAAAAACTTTTTTATTTTTTCCACTTTATCGAAAAAAATTCAAATCCGAATTTTTTTGCATTGAGAAAATGGAAATTTGGCAAAAAAATGAGAATAAAATTTTTTGAAACCTAATAAAACACTTTCGATTTCGGTACAAATTTGACAGGATGTCTGTCATTAGGTAAAGAGTCTGCAAAAAAAAGTTCAGAATGGCACCTGCCATGGTTACGATGAAAAAAAATAAAAACCCTGCGAAATCTTTATGCGGTTATGAGATTTCGCAGGGTTTTTATTTTTTTTTCATCGCAATCATTACCGGTGCTATTCTGAAAATTTTATCGCAGACTCTTTACCCAATGACAGACATCCTGTAAAATTTGTAACGCAATCGAAAGTGTGTTATTAGGTGTAAAAAATATTTATTCTCATTTTTTTGTCAAATTTAAATTTTCTCAATGCAGAAAAATTATGATTTTAATTTTTTTCGATAAAGTGTAAAAAAATAAACAAGTTTTTATTCTCATGTTTTTTTTTGTTTGATGAATATTTTTTGAGATACAGTGTTTGTAATGAAAAATTGAAAATCTTGAACGGACGCCTCAAAAAATCTTTAAAAAATCACAGACGTTCCTTTTAACTGATATTTCAAACGCAGATTTTGACCAAAATTGGAGAGGGTGAAAAAAAATGTGGCCCGTTGAAAAGGAACTCTTCATATATATAAATTTATATAAAATTTAAGGGGACAGATAAATATTTTTCCTGCCAATTAGTTGTCACAGCAAAAACGGCCATTTAATTGTATCAATACTTAATAACAAAAAAATACATTTAATTTTTTTAACCCTTAAATTGTAGCGGAGGGTTATTCGTGCCTCGCCCATCTATACCGTAAATAATTGTACACTAGAAGGTTATAAGTTCCCCAAAAGCCAATTAGTCCGTAAACAGTTGTTGTTAGAGCCAGATGAAAACACCCCTGGGTCACCAGTGACCCCCCGTTACCATTCACGTTGACTGAAAGTGTAAGGTCAGTAAAATTGTTTTTTCCAAATTCTGATGTTTTTTAAATTATGAATCGATGAATTCAACTTAAGTGAGAGTTTTTTAACATAAATTTAAATGGAAATTCGCATTCTCAAAATTTTTTCTCCAAATTTTGATGTTCATCGACTATAAATTGATTGAAAGTTAACCAAAAGTTTTTTAACGTGAATTTAAATGGAAATTTGAATTTTATTATGTTTTTATTAGAGCACAGATACGAGTTACCCCTACAATTGTACATTGTAATCTGGCCTCAGCATTGCCATCAATTTTAATTTTTATATTCCTTTCATTTTTGAGTGAACTTTGATAATTGCTGTCACTCTGATTAATAAAATTGAGTAAGAAACAAGACAGTGTCTATTTTATTGGAAATTGAACCTCTTTATGTACTTTGAATAAACTCGATTTTCATGCTCAAAACTTGAGCATTTCTTTTACTCATACAGAATCTCAATATTTTTTTCCTCAAAGGACCATTCCTAAGCTTCAATTTCCCGTTTGAAATTTAAAAAAATATTAATTACATCCAAAGTTACGATTTTTTGAACAAAATGATGCATTCTTCACCTTTTCCTTTGTTTATATGATTATATTGTTTAAACAAATGATCAAATCAGCGATATACTGATTGGTTCTTATTCTAGAATAGTTGATGAGATTTCATGAATTTTGCGGAATTTTTTAGAGCATTTTAGAGCCCTTTTTACAGCACCAGACACGAATGACCCCCCGTTAACATTTAAAGATTTATTTGATAATTATAATTTTTTTAATTTTGATGATCCATATTACCCCCCGGCTTCACCCTTGGTTTGGCATTCGTCGCTCAGTGGTGGTAATTTTCGGGCAGAAGGAAGAAAAACAATGAGAACCCGTAGTAAAAAACTCCATTGAATCGCCAATGACAACCAATGGTCCTCATACGACTCCATTGGACAATGAATGGGGACCCATTGAGATTTCCGCATTTTTCAATGGCGTATAGGAACGACCATTGATCAGTGAATGGATATCCATTGAAAAGTCACCATTACCCAATGACGTCCATTGAACAACAAATGCGGATGCACCGAATGATCACCATTTCTCAATGATGCCCATTGGAATGCAAATGCTGATGGGTCGAGCGATCAGCATTGCCCAATGGTGTCCATTGGAAGGCAAATGCTGATGAACGAAATGATCAGCTTTACCCAATGATGTCCATTGGGAAGTAAATGCGGATGAACTGAATGATCAGCATTACCCAAAGATGTCCATTGGAAACCGCGTCGTGTTAGTTCCGAGACTTGGCGCGAGATGTCGCAGGACGGCAACCCGCTGAACTCCCATACGGATTATGCGAAGAGTATGCTTATCTAGACGAGTGTGAGCACGGAATATTAGCAGAAGTCGGCGTCCAAAAAATCCATGCAAGGAGTTCTTGCCGACTGATGCCCATGGGATAATCCCTATTCTGTTTGAAATGGGGAAGTTAATCCTCATTGGAAAATCCCTATTCGATTTCAAATGGGGAATTCAATGGTGAAAATGTCCCTGGGCAATTCGGCATTCATCTCCATTGGTTATTTTGGCAATGGGGGATGAATGGCGATTTTTCAATGGTGACGAATGGAGTTTTTTACTATATGAAAGAATCTTCATTGATGATCGCCATTCATTCCCCATTGCCTACAAAGATCAATGGAGATGAATGCCGAATTGCCTATGAGGATTTTCCTCATTGAATCCCCATAGGATAATCCCCATTCCGTTTCAAATGGGGAAGTCAATCCTCATTGGAAAATCCTCATTCGATTTCAAATGGGGAATTCAATGGCGAAAATCCCCTTAGGCAATTCGGCATTCATCTCCGTTGGTTATTTTGGCAATGGGGAATGAATGGGGATTTTTCAATGGCGATGAATGGAGTTTTTTACTACGGGAAGGAGGATTGCGAAGGAAAGGGGCAGAAAAAAAAACGTAAATTGGTAATCCGGGGTCACAAAGAAGGGCTTCGCAATCCGCTTTTCATGTAACGGACTTGACTCTCGGGCACACGATCCGCTTCGCGTGTCGACGCAGTCCCGATGGGATTTATACTTTAACGCTTCGACTATCGCTGAGAGAGACCTCGCACTCTCTCTCTCTCTCTCTCTCTCTTCCTCTTCCACTCTCTTTCCCTCTGTTTGTCTCTCTCTCTGATACGATCAGGTGGGGAGGATATGATGTATGTATTACACCGGTAATAACGCTCACACCTTGATGAATGCGAACATGGTCGTAATACTCATCACATGATTAAAAAGACCACTTCTCAATCTTCACTTACGAAGATTTTTTTTTTTTCAGAAAATCAAATTTTCCTCATAGGAGAAATGATTTATGTGCGGAAACGCTTCTCAATTGCAAGATGGAAAATTTTTGCACTTCAAAGAGGATATTTTCCAGGGTTTTGAGATTTTTTTAAAACGAAAGATAGTGAATAATCTTGTTTCAAAAATTAACCCTAGAAGGAGAGAAATTTAGTAAGAAATTATGAAAAATATTTCAAGGAAAATTTGTGCACAGTTAGCCAATTTTCTTTTTTTTTAAACAGCCGAGTAATAATTGTTTGTACAATTTTACGATGTTTGTCGACAATTTGCAAATTCTCGAGAAGTCTCGATAAATATCTCAGGTATGTACTTAAGTTATTGAGAGAGTTCATGTTTGAAGGCGAAGTAAGCTTTTCAACGAACGATTTTTTCAATTTTTAGAAATTGTTTTCTTGAAAATTGACCAACGCAGAATGGACGATCAGAGAAAATACAGTGCACAAATTCTTGGAGAATTGAGAAAGCATAGTCAAAAAGAAAAAAGAAAAACAAATTTAGAATTTTTTTTGCGAGAAAACTGGTGGAGCTTTTTCCATAAATATTTTTGAACTTGAAGAAATATATTTTTCAGGGTTTCCAGAATTTTTGCAAAACGAAAGATAGTGAAAAGTTTTATTTTCAAAATGAACCCTCGAAAAAAGGAAATTTTTGCACCGTTCGTTTATTTTTTTTTTTTTTTTTTTTACAGCATAGTAATAATTGTTTCGCAACTTTTACGATGTCTGTCGACAATTTGCAAACTCTCAGGAAGTCTTGATGAATATCTTGAGTCTGTACTTAAGTTATTACGAGAGTTTGAAGGCGAAGTAAACTTTTCCACGAACGATTTTTTCAATTTTTATAAATTGTTTTCTTGGAATTGACCAACGCAAAATGGACGATAATACGTTTTACAAGCCCTAGAAAAATTTTACTCAAACATTTGTGACGCTTTTGCGGGGTGGCGGAAGAGGGGTTGCTCCACTTTGAGTTCGCAAGCACTGACGAAAATAAAGGTCGTAAAGAAAACAGCCCATCACCAGCCAATTACGGCTATGGCTATTTTTTTTTCTTCCCCACGAATAGGCAAACATAGAAACACTAAAAATGGTTGTAAAAGCGCCACGTAATGTGTGCTTCTCCATTGAGAGAGACGACTGAATTATGAATGGCGGTCGATAGCGCCGAGACGAAAGTAAACCCTCGTCGAAGAAAAAAGCTCATGCTCGGAGCTTTTGGTGAGCGTCGTTGGAAAATAAAGAAATATTTTACCATAGAACATTTTCTTACATCGAATTTATGTTGGAAAAGTACGTGTCGTCCAAAGATTTTGGCGCAAATAATTTTTATCATTTTGGCGCAAATACAACATATGGGGCGTTCCATCTCAAATCGGACAGATTGATTTTTTTTGTATGTCCTCAAATTTGTCATATTTTTTAGTACCCGTGAAAAGACCCTTCCTGGTAAATTTTGAGATTTTTTTTATTACCCGTTCACAAGATGTCAAATTTGAAAAAATAACAGCTCTTTTTCGGTTTTTTGGCCATAATTTCTTTAATAATGGTCCAAATTAAGAGTTTTTTTTTCAAACCTTTTTTTTCATGGCCTTATCATTAAAAAAAAAAACTGAAAAAATATTCGACGTGTCTTTGAATAAGTTTTTTGAGTTTTAAACTTTGAAATTTTTATTTCTAAAATCATTATGAATATCAATTTTTGTTACTGTATATTCATAATTTGTAGAAAAAAAAATTTAATTTTCAAAAATCTAAAACAAAAGTAATTATGCAAGGCCCACGAGTCACGACTGGACTGGTCTGAAAATTGTCGAATAAATAGAAGTTTAAAATAAATTAAAATTCAAAAAAATCAAAATATCACTTTTAAAAACACCATTCAAAGTTTAAAACTCAAAAAAACTTATTCAAAAACACGTCAAATATTTTTTTTCGTATTTTTTTCTTAAAATGCGATAAAAAACCAAAATTTGGAAGAAAAAGAATTTCAATTTGGACCATTGTTAAAGAAGATATTACCACAAAACCGAAAAAGAGCAGTTTCTTAAAATTTAATATCTTGTAGAATGGGTAATCAAAAAAATCTCAAAATTTACCAGGAAGGGTCGTTTGATAGGTACTAAAAAATATAAAAAATTTGAGAAAATCAAAAAATAATTTTTTTCAAACTGTCCGATTTGAGATGGAATGCCCCATGTGTATTACACATGTAAAAATGATAAATGCGAATAAAATATTGTTTCCATAGAGGTGAAATATAATAAATGTAAATTAGAAAAATATTTGCTCATTAGTTTTTACATTTTTTCCCGCCAAAGCCCTTCATATTACACATTTATTTTTCACATGTATTCTATCCATAAAAGTTCTAACGGAGCTGAGTAAGACATTTCATTGGCAAAAACAACCGGAATGGGTCATTTTTTTTAATCGTCGAATCTCAACAAGCATTAAAACGTTTTATCGCTGGAAGGATCTCGTCACTCGAGCCTGTTGATTTTCACCCTCTGTAAGGGAGGCGTTGATAAGTGTCCAACGATTTTCAACCCTTATTTGACACACTGAGGTACAAAACACCCCAGGCCTAAATTTCCTTAATTTTAAGGACCTAAATTTAAAAAAATGGGACCTATAGCCTTCTAACCTTATATTATTTTACTACTACTATTTTTTTTCTTGTAGTGCTATACATTAAGCAAACTCAGTTAAATTTTTGACCATTTTTGTCGAAAAATTGAAAAGTTATGATTTTTTTCGTAAAAGTTGTCATTTATTCAGTTTTTTTGGATATTTAAATTTTTTTATCATATTTAACTATAAATCCTCTATAAATTTGGAAAGTAACCTCTTAAGAAGTCCTAAAAAAATTTGCAAGTTAAAATATTAAATGGCATATTTTTTATAAGAATTTTTATCGCTGGGGTACAAATGACCCCAGTGTGTCAAGTACGTTATTCTGCAAAAGGGTGTCAAGTAAGGGTTACGAATTTTAAGATATTCCATGCAATAAAAAAAAACAATAAATTTACGGAACAATCACTCAAATGAATGGAAAAACATTTTTACGCAGTATTTGTTGAATCAAATTTGCAATTTCATCTCGCTCTGAAAGAATGCGCCTCCATTTTGTTTCTCGACAGATACTCTATGAATTTACTGGAAATATTCATCATAATATTCATCCTTTACAAATGAGAGCAATTTGTTTATAAAAAAAAAACCTATGATTTTAATTAACCTTTTATATCGATTAAAAATCTTGACGAAAAAAATAACTTCCATAAGTCTGTAAAATATATTTCAACGAACGAAATGAGCTCTCACTCATCGAAATCGAACTAAAATTGCAATTTTGAGACCAGAAAAACTGCGTGAAGATATTTTCATTTATTTATCAACGTCAATTGAATTATTTTCCTGTTGAGCAATTGTTATAAATTTTGTTTCACCTTAAAAACGTGTACACCAAATTTTGGGAATCTGATTACTTGATTGACTTGATTTTAGAATGACCTCGAACTATTGACCCCTTTGAAAAAGTCATTGTCATCATTTAGTGACATTTCTCGATTTTGTTGAGTTGTCCCTAATTTAACAAAAGACTGATTTCATTAATGGTTTTTGTTCGCAGTGGCTCTGGCAGAATAAACGGATGCGAAAAATTATGACTGTCTGATGCCCGAAAAGACCAAATTGAGCCAGGACTCGTCCAAACTGAATGGGGAGTGAACCAAAGGACATTAGCTGCAGAATAAGTGGATCACGAAGTGTCGTCATTGTCGTCGTTTGATCGAAAAAGTTGGTTTGCGCGACGCAAACTTTTTGATCCCCCAGGAAAATCGGGGGATCCATTGGATAAAGGTGAAGGGTTGAGTCACCCAAAGGCGGTTGGGGGGGATGCAGCGCGAAGGGGTGGCGGCATGGAGGAGCCCTCGTTGGAGGCTCTCATGCAGGCGGGCCTCATCTTCGTCGTCGGCGTCGCCATCATCCTCTCGAATCTCCTCATCATCGCCACCTACCTCAACTTCCGCGGTAACTTATATTACCTCTCAATAAACAGACATTTCATACTGAACTTCAACAATCAATCAAAATATTCCCAAAGTGACTTCGTCTTGGTGGTTATTCCAACGACCAACATTGAAATTCCATCAAAGAGTTTGTCAGTTCAGTTCAGTTGTCATTCAAGATTTTTAATTCTTTATGGACTTGAGAATCTGCAGAATAACTTTCTTGAATTGAATATTGATAGGGAATTCAATATCCTAAATTGGTAACTTAAATTAGGTCTCAGAACTCATCAAGTCTCCTTCAAGACTATGGATTCTTGATGGAATCAAAGCCTCAAGGTCAACGTACTTGTGCAGAACTTCTGAAGACCCAAATTCATATTTGACGACCAAAGAATGAACTAACTAAACTACTACTAATAGCAAGTAATAGTAGTTGTTTAGTTAGTTGGGAATCAAAGCCTAACGATCAACGTACTTCTGCAGAAATTCTGAAGACCCAAAATCATATTTGACAACCAAAGAATGAACTAACTAAACTACTACTACTAATAAGTAGTAGTGAACTAACTAAACAACTACTACTAGTAAGTAATAGTAGTTTAAGTAGTTCATTCTTTGGTTGTCAAATATGATTTTGGATCTTCAGAAGTTTTGCAGAAGTACGTTGATCTTCAGGCTTTGATTCCATCAAGAACCTAGACTGAAACTAACTAACGAAACTACTTACTCCTAACTCACTAACTAACTAACTGGACCTGAAATTGTTCTCATTGGACTAGTCCCAATCAATGTAAACCAGTTCAAAGTCGTCATAACCCTCACAACCGTCTAACCTTCTTGAGAAATCTCAATCAATCCTCAATTCTCATCAATCTGATTCCCATTCCATGGACTAATAGTCCCTGAGCTGAAATGGTCACTGAACAGATTGAAACGACTAAATATCTTAATCCAGCAAAAGGTTAACCTAATCCATCATCATTTTATTCTGAATTGCTTCCGGGTTGCAGGTCCCTCCGAGGTGATGAACTACTACTTGTTATCATTGGCATCGGCGGATCTTCTTTGCGGTTTATTGGTCGTACCTTTATCGGTATATCCGGCGCTCGTCAGAAGATGGGTATACGGGGACATTGTGTGCCGTTTGGTCGGTTACCTCGAGGTCACACTATGGGCGGTATCGGTATACACATTCATGTGGATCTCCGTCGATCGTTATCTCGCAATCAGGTAAGGCATCAACTAAACGGTGCCCGTATATAAACGTGACTTCCATCGTAGATTACGAGGCTGTTAATTTCCATAACCACGAACATATATCTATGCACTTTAACCCAACACGGTCAATGCCGATAGTTTCACAAACATTGCCTCTACGTAATCGACCGTTTCCCACGATATCCATGACCTTGTCTCAACATTTACTGATCATCAGTATTATCAAACGATTGAAGATTCCAATTTTTCTGTAAAGTCATTTTTTTAAGTTTTGTTTGTCTCAGTCCTATTAAAAAACCTGAGGTTGAATTATCACCACCGCAATGAACTATCCTGATGAACAACATCAATGAATTATCCCAATGAATTACCCCGATAATCTTATTGGAATAACCTAATGAACTACCTCAATGGACCACACTTTTGAACTATCCCAATAAATCAATCTATTTAACTACCCCTACAAACGCACTATTGAACTACCCTAATAAACTATCCTATTGAAGTATCCCAATGAACAATCTCAACAAACTACCCTATTGAACCATTCCAATAAACGACTCTTTTGAATTACGTCAATAAACTATCCCAATAAACTGCCCCAATAAACTATCCTATTAAACTATTCCGATAAACTACACTAATAAACTATCCTATTTAACTACCCCAATGAATTACTCTATTCAACTATCCCAAAAACCTACCCTTTTGGACTATCCCTATAAACTACCCTATTGATGCATTCCAATAAACAACTTTATTGAATTACGTCAATAAACTGTCCAAATAAACTACCCCAATGAACTATTCTATCAAACCATCCCGATAAACTACCCTGATATACTATTCTATTTAACCACCCGAATGAACTACTCTATTAAACTACCCCAAAAACCTACCCTTTTGAACTACCCCAATAAACAAGTCCGTTCAACTATCCTAATGAACTACGCTAATAAACTACCATATTGAACTATCCCAATGAACTACCCTCATAAACTACCCTATTGAACCACCCCAATGAATTACTCTATTAAACTACCCCAAAAACCTACCCTTTTGAATTACTCCAATAAACCACTCCGCTGAACTATCCCAATGAACTACGCTAATAAACTACCCTATTAAACTATTCCAATGAACTAGCCCTTTAAACTACCCTATTCAAATATTCAAATAAACTGCCCTTATAAATTATCCTATTGAACTATCCGAATGAACAACCTCAATAAACTACCCTATTGAACCATTCCAATAAACGGATCTATTGAATTACGTCAATGAACTATCCCAATAAATGGCCCCAATGAACTATTCTATCAAACTATCCCGATAAACTATCCTAAAAAACTATTCTATTTAACCACCCCAATGAATGACTCTATTAAACTACCCCAAAAACTTACTCTTCTGAACTACCCTAATAAACTACTCCGTTGAACTATCCCAATGAACTACGCTAATAAACTAACCTATTGAACTTCCCCAATAAACTATCTCAATAAATTATCCTATTGAACTACCCCAATAAACAATAAGTCCGTTGAACAATCCCAATGAACTTCCCCAATGAACTACCTCACTAAATTATCCTATAGAACTAACCTAATAAACTACCCCTATAAGCTACCCTATCAAACTATCCAAACAAATTGCCCCTATAAACTATCCTGAATGAACAACCTCAATGAACTACCCTATTAAACTATTCCAATAAACAACTCTATTGAATTACCTCAATAAACTATCCCGATAAACTGCCCGAATGAACTATCCTATTAAGCTATTCCGATAAACTATCCTTATAGACTATCCTATTGAAATACCCCGATGAATTACTCTATTAAACTACCCCAATGAACTTCCCGATAAACTACCCTAATAAACTATCCTATCGAACCACCCCAATGAATTACTCGGTCAAACTACTCCAAAAACCTACCCTTTTGAACTATCCCAATAAACTGGTCCGTTGAACTATCGCAATGAACTACGCTAATAAACTGTCCCAATGAACTATGCTAATAAACTATCCTAATGAACTATGCTAATAAACCATCCTAATGAACTACCACAATAAATGATCCTATAGAACTAACCCAATGAACTACCCTTAAAAACTACCCTATTAAACTATCTAAACAAACTGCCCTTATAAACTATCCGATTGAACTATTCAAATAAACGACTGTATTGGATTAGCTCAATAAACTACCCTATTGAGCTATTCCAATAAACGACTCTATTGAATTACCTCAATGAACTATCCCAATAAACTGCCCCAATGAATTATCCTATTAAACTATCTTGATAAACTACTCTAATATCTATCCTATTGAACCACCCCAATGAATTACTCTATCAAACTACCCAAAAAACCTACCCTTTTGAACTACTCCAATAAACTAGTTGTTGAACTATCCCAATAAAATACCTAATAAAACTACCCAATAAACTACTGTATTGAACTACCCCAATAAACTATCATATTAAACTATTCCAATGAGCTACTGCACCATGCGTTGTTTTTAAGAACATGACATATAGATCGTTGAATTTTACTATTTGACTAGAAAACCATTGAGATACGAAACGGTGCAAACGAAAACTCGTTGTCAATGCTGGATGGCCTTCACATGGATAAGCGTCGCAATGATGTGCTGTCCACCGTTGCTCGGTTTCAACAAGCCGATCTTCGATCGCGAGGCCTTCATATGCATGCTCGATTGGGGAAACATGGCCGCCTACACCATAACCCTCTCGATACTCGTCCTCGGTCCCTCGGTAATCACAATCGTGTACACGTACTTCTACATATTCTCAATGATGCGAAGACTGAGATCAGGAGTGCCGATACACGACAAGGAATACGCAACCGCGTTATCGGAAAATCTCAGCAATCCAAGTCACATTATGTCGTTTGTTCTCGTAATGACGTTTTGGGTATCCTGGGCACCTTACGCAGGACTCAGGATCTACTCTAGCCTTAACGGACCACCTCAGGTAATTATTTAAAAAAAAAAAAATGGACAATCATTCATCAAGGTATAAGTTGGTTAATTCCTAATTTTTCCAATTGAAATTATAGAAAAATGTAGGAAGAAACAATTGTTTAGGATTTTTATGAAACTTTCAGAAAATATTCCGATACTCGAAATCTGATACTGTACATAAATGTAAAATGCTAGGAATACAATTATTTTTACTGTATGTTAGAATGCTTCGAGTTCATCGTAAATTGGGTCGTTCCATGTCAAATCGACCAATTGTTGGAATCGACCCCTTTCAATTTCGATGAAATTTGGTCAAAAGTTTTCTTTTATCATAAAACGAACTTCTACCAAAGAAAAAAAAATATATTTTTTCGAAACTTGTGCGAAATTCAATATTGTACCATTTTTTCAATTTTTCAAGTTTATTTTTTAAACATCTCGAAAACTATTGCAGTTACGAAAAAATCGTTCTGACTTCGTCTTAAAGAGTATACTTGGGGTTACGAAAAAAAAATATTCCGAAAATTCTTTTTTCAGAAATGATGAATTTGGAGAATTTTGAATTTTTCAAAATCGTGGAAATCCACGATCAACGTTAAATTTTCGGTTCAATTTTTTTTCTTTAATACCTCGTACTGATCTTAAAAGATCCTGAAATTTTTAGAACGGTTTTTTTTTTAACCAAAATTCATATTTTTAAACGAAAAAAACAATTTCTGAAAAAGTTAAGTCTCTGAGTTAAGTGAAGTTGAACAATCATGCAATTTTTACTTCTCAAAATTACAATATTACATGATTGCTCAACTTTACTTAACTTAGAGGTAACAAAAAAAAAATTTTTTTACCAGAATTCAAAAATTCATATTCTTGAAACGAAAAAAAACACCTTTCGGAAAATTTCAGGATCTCTTAAGATTAGTACAAGGTATTATATTCAAAAAAAAAAATGGAACCAAAAATTTAACCCAGAACGATATTATCGTAACTAAAATAGTTTTCGAGATGTTAAAAGTACAAACTTGAAAAATTGAAAAAATTGTAAAATTTTGAATTTTGCATAACTTTAAAAAAAAATTTCCTCAATTTTTTTCCTTCGGTAGAACTTCGTTTCATGATGAGAGAAAACTTCTGACCAAATTTCATCTAAATTGAAAGGGGTCGATTCCAACTATTGGTCGATTCCGCATGGAATGACCCAACTGACGCTTTTGAATTTTAATGCAATTCATTTCAAATTCATTTCCCTCTCAATCGAACCCTATTTTTTTTTCACATCGCAGGTTCCGTTTCTCAACTTTGCCGTTGTTTGGTTCGGCGTGACCAACAGTTTTTGGAAGGCAGTTGTCCTCGGCACGTTGAGCCCACAATTTCGTCTGGCCGCGAGGGTTTTGTGCTTGACCCTTTGCTGCCGTCATCGAAGATTACCGCCTGAGTTGCTGGGCCTCGACGACGACGATTAAAGCACGAAAAATCCGGCAAAATGTCGCGAGACAAACAATGACGAACTAACGGAGAGGAAAAATAAGAAGAGAGTCACAGCGATGCGTTATTGCACTTAAAGCGTCGTCGCATTTCTTAAGGATCATTGACTTTTCAAGAAGAACACTCGCGATAGCAATTTCCCTAGGTTTTAGCGCGAAAATTCCGGTTTTAAAGCGCGACGATGAATTTTGAGGTACAAAGAAGAAGCGAACCAAACGGGTACTTCCGGTCGCGCCGGAAGTCGTCGATCCATCGACGACCCTCCCTCTCCCTCCTTCGACCTTGAAAATTCGCGGGCTTTACAAAAACAATAATCCAGCTTCGCTCTAGCGTCTTGTTAACAAAATCCGAAGAAAAAAAAAAAATACTGAAACAGCAAAAATAAAATAACCGGAAATCAGCGACTAAATGTCGTTTTGAAGTGGAAAAAAAATCGAAATTCGGAAAAATGTGCGAGTAGGGAATGAACTATTGAGGCCCGGGTGAAAAGGAGGAAAACGGAAGAAAAAAAATGTTTAATAATCGTTGCCTATCTACGTCGTAAGATCACGCTCAATAAGTGTCGTAGCCGAGCTGTAAAGAGTTACAAAGCCGGGCAGAAAAATAACGCGTTAACAAAATTAGAGGAAAAAAAACAATGTATTATAAATATAATGAGTTGAAGTGAAAAAAAAACAAACCCAAAAAAAACTAGTCAATTAACGGAGATGCCTCTACGAATGTGACGTGCTGAGAGAGGAAGAGGGAGGGGAAAAAAAATGAGCGAAGGGGCGGCGAGGAAAAGTTTGAGGGAAAATGCGAAGGTGCCTTTTTCCCTTGAAAGCTTCTCGAGAAAGGGAAGGTTTGTGGTGAATTTACTCGGGATTAAGAAAAATCAACTCCTTCGCTCCTTAAGGGTGGACTTTAGGGCTCATTAAGGGCTGTAAACAATCAGCAGGTAAAAAGAGCTTCTTTGAATTTTTTTTTTGAACAAACCACAAGTTTTAATAATTCTAGTATTTCCTTTTTATTAATTAAATATGGGTCATTCCATGTCAAATCGACCAATAGTTTGAATCGACCCCTTTCAATTTCGATGAAATTTGGTCACAAGTTTTTTTTTTATCATAAAACGAAATTCTACCAAAGAAAAAGAATTTAACATTTTTGTTTGCAAATTTTATGCAAAATTTCACCATTTTTTTAATTTTTTTGGTTGATTTTGTAAATATCACGAAAACTATTATACTTACGAAAAAATCGTTCTGGGTTCGCCTTAAAGTGTATACTTGGGGCTAAGGAAAAAATATATTCCGAAATTTTTGTTTGAAAAATGATGAATTTGGAGAATTTTGATTTTTTTAAATCGTGAAAATCCGCGATCAACATTAAATTTTTTGTTCAATTCTTTTTATATAATACCTTGTACTGATTTTTAAAAAATCCTGAAATTTTCAGAGAGGTGTTTTATTTTTTTCACAAAAATAGGAATTTTCGAATTTTTGTAAAAATAGTTTTTTTTTAATCTCTAAATTAAGTAAAGTTGAGCAATCATGTAATCTTGTAATTTTGAGCAGTAAAAATTACATGATTGCTAAATTTTTTAAAAATAAAATATAAAATTCCAAAAACTTCAACGAAAGAAAAATTGAAAAATAATTGATAAATTACCAATGATAATTAGTGCTTTGCTTCGATTGAAGATATTTAAAATTCTATAAAATTTTGCATAATCTTTTATCTTACATTCCTGGTGTGATGAACAATTTTGGATTTGATCTGGCTTTTGAGGAGATTTGTGGATTTTTTTTTTTTTTTAAGAGCGAGATACGACCCTGTAAAAGGGTCAAAGGGTTGCAACACTTTTTTCGTATTCTCTATGACGACAAAAAATGGAAAATTAAGTATTTATTTTTTTTCCGCCAGTATCGAGGAATATTGGCCATAAAATGTACGGAATTCAATCCCTTATTTTTGGCCCTTACGCTTTATCAAAAATCAGCGAAACAATTGTTAATAACTATCAACAAATACTCCAATAATGCAAATCCGAAAATTTTTATTTTGCACGTTTTTTCGTACCGACGTTGCAATTTTTTCACGGCAATGAAAATGGTGAAAGGGATGAAACGATTTTTTTTTGTCGAGGACATTTTCGATAACTAAAATCAGGTTTGAATAAAAAAATGGAAAATGTTCCACTAATTGGATATTTCGTCGTTTAATTGAATTTGTGAAAATTCTCATGAAATAAACGATTCGAATGATGCTCTTTGAATAACGATCCGGAAGCATCTTTTCCTTTTTCTTATCACTAACATTTGAGGTATTCCACGTCAAGTCAGCCACTCCATTTTTTGAAATCGCCAAAAATCGCATACAAATTTTTTGAAAGTAGTTCCAACGATCAAGAAAATTTGTGATTTTTTTCAGATTTTTTAATCTCATTTTTTAGCCAGAAAAAAATACAAAAAATTTGTTTGTCTCATTTTGTAACTCGAAAATTATTCATCGTACGAAAAAAAAAAGTACAACTTAAAGTTTAGGATTTTCAACGTGCTTTTCACTGAAATTTTGTACAAACTCCTCCGAAAGCTCTATATGCCATTTTCGGAGCAAATAATGTTTTGATATTTTTTTTTCTCAGAATTGACATCTTTGATTCGTCTGTAGTTTTAACAGTTTTTTACTTGATATATTTACAGACTATAAAAAAATTGGCGTAGTGAAGAATCCATTATTTCAAATGCATTTTTATTGATACAATCTATCATTGGAGAATGATTTAACGAAATAGTGTGGATATTGATATTTTATCATTATTAATCGTAGACGGGGAAAAATAATAAAATAATCTAGTTTTGATACTGCGAAGACGATTCCAGTAACATAGCAGAATCATTGCTTAATTCCCAAAAATCATGCCCAAATTGAACTAAAAAAGTTCTCATTGGCCATAGAAACGTTGGTGTATCCAAAGAGGGTAAATTATTATTTTTTTGCAATCGAGAGACGTGAGCAGCCTTTTACTTTAATTTGAATAGACTTTATCGGTGTACATGGGTCCATTGATAAAATTTATTGAAAGGTACAGAAAGATATTTAAAAAAATAAAAATGAAAAAAGTTAAAAAAAATTGAAAAAGTACAAAAAATAAACAAAAATGCGGGCTTTAGAAAATATCTATGGATAGTCTCAACCCTGTTAATACACAGAGAAATTTGTGTATTCATTTGGGATGAAAAAAGCATGGGAAGGAATGGATTCTCCACTAAGCCAATTTTTTTATAGTCTGTAAATATATCAAGTAAGAAACTGTCAAAACTACAGACAAATCGAAGATGTCAATTCTGAGAAAAAAAATATCAAAGCATTATGTGCTCCGAAAATGGCAAATAGAGCTTTTGGAGGAGTTCGTAAAAAATTTCAGTGAAAAGTACGTTGAAAATCCTAAATTTCATGTTGTACTTTTTTCTTCGTACGATGAATAATTTTCGAGTTACGAAATGGAACAAGAAAATGTTTTGTATTTTTTTCCAGCTAAAATATGTAATATAAAAATCTGAAAAAAATCACGAATTTTCTTGACAGTTAGAACTACTTTATAAAAATTTGTATGCGATTTTTGGTCATTTCAAAAAATGCGGTGGCCGACTTGACGTGGAATGCCTCATTTGCAAAATAATAATGAATTACAAGCCCGATCGTTAGTAACTCGAAAGCCCATCAATGATATGACCCTAGAAACTCGTGAGGGATTGACGAAGAAAAAAAAATGGCTCAACATCGTGTGTACACAATTTAAATATATGAAGAAAAAGGAATATATTATAAAAAATAAAATAAAAATTAAAAAAAAAAAAAAATAGAGCTTAGAGTAAATTAGGCTTATAGACGTGGACGTGCAGCGGGACTGCCACTTCGTTATCAAAGGTTCGTGATTTCCCATCTCTTCGACGATTTGACGACGAAAAAGAGAAAAAGAAAATTGATGGAAAACAAATGTTTGAAACGATGAACGATTTTCAAAGGAATTTTCCGAAATAGAAATTGCGAATCATAATCGCCCTCTCCCCTCCATCAAAAAAAAAATTATTTACTCAATAATTTCAGAATAAATGATCAAGAAATGTAATTCCAATTGTTTAAACTTATGCGGAATTATTTCGATGGTAAGAAAATATTGTTTTATTTTATTTTTATTCTTCGACCGATGGCAAAGAAGAGAGAGAGAGAGAGAGAGAGAGAGAGAGAGAGAGAGAGAGAAAGGGATTGCAAAGGGTTAACATAAAGTTGAGAAATATTAGCTGTAAGTTAGAACTTTAGGTATGAAAAAAAAACAGCGAAGTATGGAGAAAATATTGTTCGAATTAGTTAATAATAAACAAAAGAGCCGAACAGAGTGTAAATAATGTTATAGCAATTATTATAAAAGGAAAAGAAAGAAATTCTTTAACGATAAGTCCACAAGTCCCCGATTTTATGGAGAAGAAGGATGTTAAGAACAATTGGAATTGTTGAAAAATTTTATATATCTCTATATGTTTGTTTTAGACCGGTTAAAAAAATGAGCTTTGTTTCTAGATTTTGTTGTAAGCACTGTAAAAATTGTGAAATCCAAAAAAATGTTCAAATCCAATGAATGTGGCGTTTTGTTCCATTTTATTGTTGTTTTTCATTAAAGACAATTGGAAGTAACTTAATAATTTTAATATCTGCTACAGAACGGTTAAAATTTTTTTTTTCAATTTTACTATGAAAATTATCCACTATTAATAATTTTTCTTAATCAAAGAAAATTCTATATTTTATTTTCTTATTTTATTTTCATTTTATTTAACATATTCGATATTATGAAAAATAAATGGTAATTCAGATATATTTTTTTTACCAACCTTGTCCTGTCAAAGTCCTTCATCAGATTTTTTAATAGCCTTCTAATGACGTAACGAATTATTTAGATCTCGATTGATAGCGAGATCCAAAAATGGAACTCTTTTTTTTAACCGGTCTGATATGTGTGATATATACATACATATATATGGGGCGTTCCATCCCAAATCGGAAAGTTTGAAAAACTTTTTTTTTTCATTTTTTCAATTTTTTAATATTTTTTAGTACCCATCAAAAGACCCTTCCTGTTAAATTTTGAGATTTTTTTTATTACCCATTCAAAAGATATTAAATTAACAAAAAAACCGCTCTTTTCTTGGTATTTTGGTCATAACTTCTTTAATGGCCCGAATCAAAAGTTTTTTTTTTAATTTATGTTTTTTTATGGTCTTTTCAGAAAATAATACAACAAAAATATTCGACGCGTTTTTTAATGAGTTTTTTGAGTTTTAAACTTTAAATCGCGTTTTTAAAAGAGAGTGTCATTTTTTTTTTAATGTTTTGTTTTACACATCTATCTATTCAACAATTTTTAAGACTAATTCGATCGTGGGATTTCAATAACTACTATTTTTTCGATTTTTGAAAATTAAATTTTTTTTTCTCATAAATTTTTATGAATACCAATTTTCGTTACTGTATAGTATTTTTTTAATCATTTCGAATTAATTTTGACACTTTTTCATTGTTAACAGATTTTCAAAATTAATAATTAATCGATGAGCAAATAACAACAATTCAAGAATTGTATGAGTGAGCATTGAATCTAAATATTCTACCGAATATTGCTGTCCAATTTTCACCTGAGAAACATTATTTAGATGAAAAAAAAAAAATTTATTTGCCATACAATAGTGCGAAGTCAATCACGGGGGGACACAAAAACTTCATTCAATTATTCCAATGAGCAACGGAAACGTATTGGCAAAGGAATATTCTAATTCAGGAAATGATCGTACATGGAAGGTTTTCAAAAAAAATACGTGAATACATAAAAACTGTTGTTATTATTGTTCATAAACAGACTTAACGATTAATTATTGATTTTAAGAACCTGTTAACAATAAAAAAGTGTCAAAATAAATTCTAAATATTAAAAAAAATACTATACAGTAACAAAAATTGGTATTGACAATAATTTATTAAAAAAAAAAATTAATTTTCAATAATCGAAAAAAAATAGTAGTTATGGAAATCCCACGATCGGACTAGTCTTAAAAATTGTTGAATAGATAAATGTTTGAAGCAAAAAATAAAAAATAAAATCAAACATGACACTCACTTTTAAAAACGCGATTTAAAACTTAAGACTCAAAAAACTCATTCAAAAACTCGTCGAATATTTTTGTTGTATTTTTTTCCGAAAGGGCCATAAAAAAACAAAAAATTGGAAAAAAAAGCTTTTAATTTGGATCATTATCAAATAAGTTATGACCAAAATACCAAAAAAGAGCGGTTTTTTTTTTAATTTAATATCTTTTGAACGGGTAATCAAAAAAATCTCAAAATTTAACAGAAAGGGTTTTTTGATGGGTACTAAAAAATATTTAAAAAATTGAGGAAATAAAAAAAAAAGTTTTTCAAACTGTCCGATTTGGGATGGAACGCCCCATAGATATATGTGTGTATATACTTATGGATCCTCCACTCGCGATAATGCGACATAAAATAAAGAGAAAGATTCGAAAAAAATACACCGGATACAAAAAAATTCTACAATTTTATTCACCGTCTTTCCAATCTCTATTTCTCTCTCTCTCTCTCTCTCTCTCTCCCTCTCTCTTTCTCTCACTAATCCACGCCCTCTTTGTAAAATATAATATTAATTAATTAACGCTTTTTTCGTCTCTCAGTGTTCTTTCATTTATTTTCCCCGCTTACAATAAGCTTTTCCGATAAGGCACGCACGAACACTGGGGGCGGGGTCGAAGAGTCGACTAACCAATATTTCGAACGGCCGAAATCCCGAATTTCACGATTACGAGCGTTCGAATAACGAAGCACCGAAATCCCGAACGCCAGAAAAGCGACAGCGGAGAGAGCCGCCCCATGCGTAAGAGAGAGAGAGATGCGCCTCCTCTCTCTCTTACGCATGGGGCGGCTCTCTCGACTTTCTCTTTTCTGGCGATCGGGATTTCGGCGCTTCGTTATTCTAACGCTCGTAATCGGAAAATTCGGGACTTCGGCCGTTCGAAATATTGGTTAGTCGACTCTTCGACCCCGCCCCGAACACTGACACTTCAAAAATTAATAACAAAAATATATAAGATAGAAAAAAGACGGAAACAAGAGGTAAAAAAAAACGTAGAGCACGTCGAGCGAATTCGCAAAAAATTCGGATCTCGATGACAGCGCGAGAATCGCCAAATTTAGCAGTATTAATAAACAAAAGAAGAAGAAAATGTGGAGAAAAGAGGGGGAAAAAAAATTTATGAGAATCCAAAAAAAGTCCAGAGAATAATCCGATGCTTGTTCTCTTCTTTATCCCAAGCGCGAATAAACGCTGATAAACGAGAAAGGAAGAGAAGGAAAACGAGCAAAAAATGGGAATTACGAAATGGCGATGAGAGAAGTAAAAAAAAAATGCGAAGGAAAAATACTGAAGAAATATGTGCTATACGAAACGAGAGGGAGAAATAATTAATATTGTTAATAACGCGATGGTTTGATCGAATGGATTGATTGAGTTGATCGAATACCGAATGAAAAATGAAAGAGAGAGGAGTAAAAAAAAAAAAAATACGAGGATGAAAAATTAATAAAAAGTTGAACGGATTATTATATGTGGTCCCTGGCAGTTTCCCGGGCGGCCTTCATTATTAATTATTAATTACAATTTTTGTACCTAGTCGCTAGTTTTGTACTAGTTTTTTAACGTACCTCATCATGGACGTGCTGTTATTACATATTTTAAATCGATGTTAAAACGGACACGAAGACAGGAGAAATGAGAAAAAAAACAATTTAAGGTACTAGTCTACTTTAAAAGGCTAAGTGCAAATTCTTAAGATTTTTTTCTCACCTCCTTCATCAGATATGGCTATAAAACTATTTTTACAACTTTGTTTCATCCTTCGAAAATGCAAAAAAAAAAAATTTTTATTTTTATTCTTTGAATAATTTATAGAAGGCCCCATAGTCGAAAATGTCTTGTCCAATGGCTAAAAGTTAATCTCAGGATTGGCGAGTCTGAAATAAAAAAATAAAAAAGAATTTCAAAGAGGAAATTTTCTTATACAACAATTGGTAAATATTCGGAAGTTCGACTCCCGCTAAAATAGGAGGTACATTTTTTTATCAATTCTGTCTCATTGTAAAACTTTATATTAAGTTATATTTTAATGGCGCATAATCATTTTACCCAACTTTTTTAATTGAATTTTTTTTTTCTTAAATAAAATAAAATGAAGGAATTTAGCTACTAAAATAGGCAGCGCTTAACGTTTTTACCCAAAGTTTTTAATTTTTTTTTAATTTTTTTTTTCTGTTAATAAAATCTAATGAAGGAATTTAGCTACTAGAGTAGATATCCCCGTTACCGAGTTTCTGTTGTTTTTTTTTTGGTTTGTTAAAAAAAACATTTTAATTATAAAAACTTGAGTTTTATCAAACCCAAAAAAACAACAGAAACTCTTATTTTATTAACAAAAACAGAATTTGAAATAAAAAAAAAATTAAAAACGTTTGTTAAAAACATTATGCGCCGCCATAATAATATTAAGGATGTTGAGTCCCTATGAAATCTTTTAATGTTAATTGTTCAATAAATATCTTCTTAATCGTCGTGAAATTTTTACACGACCTTCAGAATACTTCACGTAAAAACATATTAAATTTTCAGAATTCTATCATCATTACTTCAACCTCCTTAAGAGTTAAAATAAAAAATGATGAGAAAATTTTGAAAATTTGGTATGTTTTTGTATGAAGTATTTAAGAGGTCGTGTAAAAATTTCACGACGATTAGGAAGCTCGTTATTAAAATATTAACATTTTGTTAAGAACAATTTTTTAAACAAATAAAAAAAATATTTATCAATAAACATTGTTTTGTTTTCGTTGCTTTTAATATAGTGTAGATATTAAAAAATTGAGACGTCAAAAAAAAACTTTATATCACTCAGTACAATAATGGACGCTTTTACGTCCGCAAGCGGACGTGAAAACGTCCATATTGCACCTCGTGATATAAAATATCGCAAAGTTATATCAGTTTCCATGAGACTACATTTAATTTGATTTAATTGGTTAATGTTAATTGTTCGATAACGAGCTTCCTAATCGTCGTGAAATTTTTACACGATCTCTTAAATAATTCATCCAAAAACATACCAAATTTTCAGAATGTTCTCATCATTTGCGATTTGGGACAACAACATCCTTTAATATGATGTTTTTTAACTGTAAGAAACCACACAAAGAAAATCAGCTCGATTTTTACAGGAGTTGGGTTACACTTCCGAATATTTACCTAACAATTTACCACCCTTAATGAAAAATCGAAAAAAAAATGGCGGATGTTTGAAATGAAAATGAAAAATTGAATTTTTCACAATTTACTTCAAACATCCGCCATTTTTTTATCGATTTTTCATTAACCGTGTTAAATTGTTATGTGAGAAAACTTCTTTTTTAAAATGCTTTTTTATTTTTTTTTTTCAGACTTGACAATCCTGAGATAAACTGTCGGCCATGACACAAAATATTTTCGAAGACTCGACTTTGGCGCATTCTGAAAATTATTCAAGGAATAAAAATAAAAATAAAAATAAAAATAAAAATAAAAAATTAAAAATATATATTTGAAGGATAAAATTTGAAAAAAAAACAATGTTCTAAAAACAGTTTTATAATTATATCTGATAAAAGAGCTGGAAACAAAAATCTTAAAAATTTGCTTTTTTTGGCCTTCTAAAGTAGACTTAAGGAAAAATCTTAATCGATGATTGTGTACGTTGTGCTCGTGTGTTAAAATACGCTGTAAATTATGCGAATAAACGCGAGAGAGATCCAATGAGAATCGATATATTATAATAAGATCGATTCTTCGTCGTTACCTTATAAATTATAATCAAGTCGAAAATGTATGAAAATGTTAAAGAGAAAAGGCATGCATTGGCACAATTCGTATTCTTTACAATTTTTCTCGGGTAAAAACGTTCCGAGACCGATTTTCTCTGCAGCAACGGGAATCGTGTCATATTTAACGTAAAATAAGTTGTGCAAAACGTTGAGGAATATATACGTGGCCTAGAGAAGCATTTGCAAGATAAAAAATATATCAACCAAGTGACAAAATATAAAGGTGAAAAATTGCTTTCTTCTCGACAAATTGAAGAAAAAAAAATGTGTGGAAAGATTTTTGTTCGTTGCTATTTTTCGAAAAAAGTTCTTCTGCTTAAACAATTTTTTATTTAAAGGAAAAAAAAATTTTTTGTTTCCAATATTTATTCGATTATGAAAAAATGTTCTTCACCCCAAAAATCGATTTACCATTAAAATTCAACGTGATTGACGAACGAAGAAATTTTGTCAATTGTTGAGATTGTAGAGCGCGTAGACAAAAACCTTAAAGTGTCTCGATTTGCAAATTTTCACTTATAATGAAAAAAAAAATTGAAAAAAATTGTTTTCGGACACTGTACGGTTTTAGATGGAAATACTGGAGAGCTTGTAACCGAAAACTATATCGCGAAAAAATCGCGAAGATTAGAGAACGAAAGGTTGAGCGAAAAGAGTGTGAGTGTGAGGGAGAAAAAAGCGAATGAAAAAAAAATAAAATAAAATGACGATTAGACAAATGGACAATGTGAGAATATAATGTAAAATGATTTTGATGATGACGGTACGATTATAACGATTCTTGTTCTAGAGTCTAATAGAGTAGAGAAAAGTTTCAATAATAAACAGTGAGATCGTAGTTACTGCAATTTCACTTCGTGATCGACTAAAATATGTATAAATATATTTTTTTCTCTCTCCCTCTTTCTCTCTGTATATTTAAGACGCTGCCGCGTCTCTTGATATCTATGCGGTATTCCCGCTCAACGGAACTCCCTTTTAGGCCGACCTCCTTCGATTTTCTTGAAACTCGAGTATGTTTTAGTGTTGCCAGAAAGTAAATTGTACACCAATTTTCAGATCTCTAACTATAATACTCTTTGGAATACACCAAAAGTTATATTTCAAACTTTTTGCGTATTCAGCCCCGTAGTAAAAAACTCCATTCGTCGCCATTGAAAAATCCCCATTCATTCCCCATTGCCAAAATAACCAACGGAGATGAATGCCGAATTGCCTAAGGGGATTTTCGCCATTGAATTCCCCATTTGAAATCGAATGAGGATTTTCCAATGAGGATTAACTTCCCCATTTGAAACGGAATGGGGATTATCCTATGGGGATTCAATGAAGAAAATCCCCATGGGCAATTCGGCATTCATCTCCATTGGTTTTTGTAGGCAATGGGGAATGAATGGCGATAATCAATGGAGATTCTTTCATATAGTAAAAAACTCCATTCGTCACCATTGAAAAATCGCCATTCATTCCCCATTGCCAAAATAACCAATGGAGATGAATGCCGAATTGCCCAAGGACATTTTCGCCATTGAATTCCCCATTTGAAATCAAATAGGGATTTTCCAATGAGGATTGACTTCCCCATTTCAAACGGAATAGGGATTATCCCATGGGCATCAGTCGGCAAGAACTCCTTGCATGGATTTTTTGGACACCGACTTCTGCTAATATTCCGTGCTCACACTCGTCTAGATAAGCATACTCTTCGCATAATCCGTATGGGAGTTCAGCGGGTTGCCGTCCTGCGACATCTCGCGCCAAGTCTCGGAACTAACGCGACGCGGTTTCCAATGGACATCTTTGGGTAATGGTGATCATTCAGTTCATCTGCATTTACTTCCCAATGGACATCATTGGGTAAAGCTGACCATTTCGTTCATCAGCATTTACCTTCTAATGGACACCATTGGGCAATGCTGATGGCTCGGTCCATCAGCATTTGCTTTCCAATGGGCATCATTGAGTAATGGTGATCATTCGGTTCATCCGCATTTGCTGTCCAATGGACGTCATTGGGCAATGGTGACTTTTCAATGGATATCCATTCACTGATCAATGGTCGTTCCTATACGCCATTGAAAAATGCCGTAATCTCAATGAGTCCCCATTCAGTGTCCAATGGAGTCGTATGAGGACCATTGGTTGCCATTGGCGATTCAATGGAGTTTTTTACTACGGGAGCGCTTCGGAGCTTTGACACTGAGCGAAATAAATTTTCACTAAATACAAATTATAAATGTAATTAGTATCGAAATTTCCACTAATTTGTACTGGCACAGTACAAACGAAACCCAAATAAACTGCAACCTCGCCTGAAATGAAACCTCAATAAACCCAAATGAACTGCAAGTGAAATTGTCGATACTAAATACATTTGGGTTTTGTATTCAGTGAAAATTTCGATACTAATTACATTTGTATTTTGTTTTTAGTGAAAATTTCGATACTAATTACATTTGTATTTTGTATTTAGTGAAAATTTCGATACTAATTACATTTGTATTTTGTATTTAGTGACAATTCAGATACTAAATACATTTGTATTTTGTATTCAGTGAAAATTTCGATACTAATTACATTTGTATTTTGTATTTAGTAATGAAAATTTCGATACTTAATACATTTGTATTTTGTATTTAGTAAAAATTTCGATACTAATTACATTCGTATTTTGTAATTTGTAATTAGCTAATTACAAATTTGCCCAACTCTGGTTTGCAGTGAGGTCAGATTCTAGAAACGTCATGGAATTGCGATAACGTTGAAGTTTGTTGGGAATAATTGATGAGATTTGAGAGAATAATGTGGATAGAACGTTGAGGAAAATGTATACATACGTGAGGGGGAGAAAGTCGAGATTTTACGATGGCGTGTCTGACCTGTTACGGACTGGTACTACTTCGACTTTGTGCACAGCAACGACTGTAAGACGTTCACACATTAATGCCGTTCCTAAATTGTACCGTATTTTTAGATTTCCGTTTCTCATCAAGATTCTCCTACCTCACGAAAAAAAAAAAAGAAATCCGGTAAAAGTTAGAGCTTGCTTTCTCCTAAACAAGAGTATAACAATTTCAAGTGGAAAAAATATGTTTGATTGATATGAAAAATCTTCAAATCAATTTTTGATCATTTTTTTCAAGTCGCATCTACTGTAAGATATTTCGTGAGCTTTAATGAAATTATAGGAAGGAAAGATTGAGCAACAAAAATGAGTGAAAAAGAAGATTTAATTTAACTTTGTTATTAATAAAAATATCGAAAATTTTATAATTGATTTTGTTGTAAATGGAAAAATTTATTTTTTCTTCTAGTGCCTCAAAGTGGCTTTTTCAAAAAAAGCTGTTTTTTTTAAATCAACAATTTAACAATTTCAAGAGGAAAAAATATGTCTTATTGATATGAAAACAAAATCCAAATTAATTTTTCGTCATTTTTTCAAGTCGCATCCACTAAGATATTTCGTAAGCATTAATAAAATAGTAGGGAAGAACAGCGTGGATTGACCAAAAACAGGTGAAAAAACAAGATTTAATTTAGTTTTGTAATTAACAAAAATATCGGAAATTTTATAATTGATTTTATGCTAGATGGAAAAATTTATTTCTTTTACAACTGCCTCAAAGTGGCTTTTCCAAAAACAACTTTTTTTCTGAACAACAATTTATAACAATTTCAAGAGGAAAAAATATGTCTTATTGATATTTTAAAAAAATCAAATTAATTTTTGATCATTTTTTTCAAGTCGCATCTACTGTAAAATATTTCGTAAGCATTAATGAAATTGTAGAAAGGAATAATATGTAGATTGAGCAACAAAAATCGCGGAAAAACAAAATTTAATTTAATTTTGTTATTGATAAAAATATCGAAAATTTATAATTGATTTTATTGTAAATGGTAGAATTTATTTCTTCTACTAGTGCCTCAAAGTGGCTTTTTAAAAAAAAGCTGTTTTTTTCCGAATCAAAAGTTTAACAATTTCAAGAGGAAAAAATATGTCTTAATGATATTTAAAAAAAATTAATTAATTTTTTATCATTTTTTTCAAGTCGCTTTCACTTAAAGATATTTCGTAAGCATTAATAAAATAGGAGGAAAGAACAGTGTGGATTGAGCAACAAATACAGCTAAAAAACAAAATTTAATTTAATTTTGTTATTAATAAAGCTATCGGAAATTTTATAATTTATTTGATTGTAGATGATAAAGTTCATTTCTTCTACTACTGCCTCAAAGTGGCTTTTTCAAAAACAGCTGTTTTTCCTAAACAACAGTATAACAATTTTAAAAGGAAAAAATATGTCTTATTCATATTAAAAATCTTCAAATTAATTTTTGGTCATTTTTTCAAGTCGCATCCACTAAAATATTTCGTAAGCATTAATAAAATAGTAGAGAAGAACAGCGTGGACCGAGCAACAAAAACAGCTAAAAAAACAAACTTTCATTTAATTTTGTTATTAATAAAATTATAGAAAATTTTATAATTGATTTTATTGTAGATGAAAAACTTTATTTCTTCTATTACTGCCTCAAAGTGGTTTTTCCAAAAACAGTTTTCCTAAACAACAGTATAACAATTTCAAGCGGAAAAAATATGTCTTATTGATATAAAAAATCTTTAAATTAATTTTCGACTATTTTTTTCAAGTCGCATCTACTGTAAAATATTGCGTTACAGCTGCCATAAGGGCGTATCACCTCTTTTACGCCCTTATGGCATCCAGGAGCCATAAGGGCGTATCGAAATTTTTTTTTTTCAGGAATCGACGTGATTATGACTAAAAAGTATAGAACCGATGAAAAAAGAAAATTCCGATTTTTTTTTTTTTTTTTATACGCCCTTATGGCTTTCCGAGTGGGTGTCGAAAGCCATAAGGGCGTATCGAATTTTTTTTTTTCAGCAATCGACGTAATTATGACCGAAAAGTATAGAACCGATGAAAAAAAAATTTTCCCAATTTCCCAAACGGGATTTTGAAGCGTGAACGATTACGAAGAGAATAAGCTCTTGCTCAAGCCGCAATTCTATCTAGAAAATATTTTTCTTTTTCGGGCCTCATATCGATGTATTTTTGCCCCCTAAACACGAATCTATCAATAGTTTTTTCAAAAAATCAAAATTTTCATGAATTTCGATAAAAAACTGTTTTGCTCAATTTTGGGCCTATTTTCAAAAACCTGAAAATAGTGAAATTTCAAGTGCTCATAACTTCACTTTGGTTCAACCGATTTCAAAATTTGTTTTTCGTACGCAAAGCTTGTGACCAAACTTAGAGAATGCCGTTAAGTTCATCCCGATAACTAATTTTTTGTAGAAATGAGAGCAGTTTGAAAATCGCCGAAAAAAATGGAAAGGGGTATACCTTAAAAAATTTACAAAAATCTATTGTTGAACTTTAAAAATCTGCCAAAAATCGAAAAACGATCGTAATGGGATGAACCAAACGAGATTTTGAAGCGTGAACGATTACGAAGAGAATGAGCTCATGCTCAAGCCGCAATTCTATCTAGAAAATAAATTGCAGCCATTTTAGTGAACCGATTGAATTTTGGCCAAAATGCAAAAAAAAAAATTATTTTTGTTTTTCGGGCCTCATATCGATGTATTTTTGCCCCCTAAACACGAATCTATCAATAGTTTTTTCGAAAAATCAAAATTTTCATGAATTTCGATAAAAAACTGTTTTGCTCAATTTTGGGCCTATTTTCAAAAACCTGAAAATAGCGAAATTTCAAGTGCTCATAACTTCACTTTGGTTCAACCGATTTCAACATTTGTTTTTCGTACGCAAAGCTTGTGATCAAACTTAGAGAATGCCGTTAAGTTCATCCCGATAACTAATTTTTTGTAGAAATGAGAGCAGTTTGAAAATCGCCGAAAAAAATGGAAAGGGGTGTACCTTAAAAAATTTACAAAAATCTATTGTTGAACTTTAAAAATCTGCCAAAAATCGAAAAACGATCGTAATGGGATGAACCAAACGGGATTTTGAAGCGTGAACGATTACGAAGAGAATGAGCTCATGCTCAAGCCGCAATTCTATCTAGAAAATAAATTGCAGCCATTTCAGTGAACCGATTGAATTTTGGCCAAAATGCAAAAAAAAAAAAAAATTATTTTTGTTTTTCGGGCCTCATATCGATGTATTTTTGCCCCCTAAACACGAATCTTCCAATAGTTTTTTCAAAAAATCAAAATTTTCATGAATTTCGATAAAAAACTGTTTTGCTCAATTTTGGGCCTATTTTCAAAAACCTGAAAATAGCGAAATTTCAAGTGCTTATAACTTCACTTTGGTTCAACCGATTTCAAAATTTGTTTTTCGTACGCAAAGCTTGTGACCAAACTTAGAGAATGCCGTTAAGTTCATCTCGATAACTAATTTTTTGTAGAAATGAGAGCACTTTGAAAATCGCCGAAAAAAATGGAAAGGGGTATACCTTAAAAAATTTACAAAAATCTATTGTTGAACTTTAAAAATCTGCCAAAAATCGAAAAACGATCGTAATGGGATGAACCAAACGGGATTTTGAAGCGTGAACGATTACGAAGAGAATGGGCTCATGCTCAAGCCGCAATTCTATCTAGAAAATAAATTGCAGCCATTTTAGTGAACCGATTGAATTTTGGCCAAAATACAAAAAAAAAAATTATTTTTGTTTTTCGGGCCTCATATCGATGTATTTTTGCCCCCTAAACACGAATCTATCAATAGTTTTTTTCAAAAAATCAAAATTTTCATTAATTTCGATAAAAAACTGTTTTGCTCAGTTTTGGGCCTATTTTCAAAAACCTGAAAATAGCGAAATTTCAAGTCAACGTAATTATGACCGAAACGTGTAGAACCGATGAAAAAAAAATTTTCCCAATTTTTTTTTTTCATCGGTTCTATACTTTTCGGTCATAATTACGTCGATTCCTGAAAAAAAAAATTTCGATACGCCCTTATGGCTTTCCAGCCCTACCTTTGGCTGGTATACGCCCTTATGGCAGCTGTAACGCGATATTTCATAAGCATTAATGAAATTGTAGGAAGGAATAATGTAGATTAAGCAACAAAAATCGCTGAAAAACAAAATATAATTTAATTTTGTTATTACTAAAAATATCGGAAATTTTATAATTGATTTTATCGTAGATGAAAAAATTTATTTATTCTACTACTGCCTCAAAGTGGCTTTTCCAAAAACAGCTGTTTTTCCTAAACAACAGTATAACAATTTCAAGAGGAAAAAATTCTTATTGAAATAAAAAATCTTCAAATTAATTTTTGATCGTTTTTTTTTCAAGTCGCATCCACTGTAAGATATTTCGTAAGCATTAATAAAATAGTAGGAAACAACAGCGTGGATTGATCAACAAAAACAGCTGAAAAAACAAGATTTAATTTAATTTTGTTATTAACAAAAATGTCGGAAATTTTATAATTGATTTTATTCTAGATGAAAAAATTTATTTATTCTACTACTACCTCAGAGTGGCTTTTCCAAAAACAGCTGTTTTTTCCCTAATCAACAGTTTAACTACTTCAAGAGGAAAAAATATGTCTTATTGATATAAAAAATCTTTAAATTAATTTTCGACCATTTCTTTCAAGTCGCATCTACGATGTAAGATATTTCGTAAATATTAATAAAATAGTAGAGAAGGACACCGTGGATTGAGCAACAAAAATTGCTGGAAAACATTTAATTTAATTTAATTTAATTTAATTTAATTTTGTAATTAATAAAATCCCGAAAATTTTGTAATTTATTTTATTTTGTTGGAAGAATTAAGAAACTGTTTTTTTGCTAATGTCACATTTTTACTGTTGACCTTGATATTGAAGAGCATCTTGGAGTCGAGATTTTTTCCAACAAGAAAGTGGCTCGGTCCTTAAGAGTTCAAAAATCTTGATTTACTTTGTATTTAAATTATCACTCGCGAAATGCAAGCTTCGTGAAACTCGTCTTAGGACGTTTCGCCGGCCGATCGATGAACTTGGAGGGTTGGTAACCCTCGGAGGCCGAGGGCAATATTGTTTCGTCCATTACGGCACATAACTTAGATTGAGTATGCCAAGTATAAGAAGAAGAGGAAGTAGGAACAATGAGAAGAGAGTGGGAGAAGATTGAGCCGAGGCTAACTTACCTAAGAGACGAATGAATCGCCGTAGTTAATGTCGCATTACGGCTTCGGTCGCTCGCGTTAAGGCTTATCTTAAAAAATTTGTAAAAAAAAAAAAAAAAAAAAAAAAAAAAAAAAAAAAAAAAAAAAAAGAGAAGGATCAGATCGGGTGTCCGATTGATGGATTTTTGTCGTCTCTTAGCGGAAGATAGTAAAATCCAAGATGACGGACGAGGACGAGGCCAAAGTAAGTCGACATGAATATTTTTCATCAATTTGTTTCCATAAAAGTTTCCATCAGCGATTCCAAAAATAATTAAATAATAATAGAAAATAATTAAATAATAATTCAAAAAAAAAAATCGAAATCTCGAAAAATCTTTCGAAATTCTTCACGTATTATCGTGCATTCGTCTGCAGTGCTTGTAAACAAAGATCAAACATTGCGAAAAAGGACGAAGTGGAAAGGAAGTAGAAAAAAAAATGGAAAAGTAGTAACGGTGACGATGAGTCAGACGATTGTAAGACTGATAAGAGTCGCCAGACACGCGAAACTATTCTTGGGAATTAACGCTGCAATCATGAGAAAAAGACTAGAGGAAAAAGAGAATGTAAAATACTGAAGAGTCAGCAATAAGCTAATTTGTTAATTAACAATCGTTATAAGAAAAGTCCATCCAGCGTGAATTGCCCTTTTTTGTCATTTAAAAATAAACTCTTTTCAATAACGATTAAATGGGTATTCTAGTCTAGAATTTAAGCGATTTTTCAAAAAAAAAATTCTGGAAAGACATTTTAATTTATGAACAGAAAAATTTATTTACACTACTGGCGAAAAGTTTCCTGACAAAACTTCAAAAAAGGTCTGGAACGTTTTTTTATACCATTTCGCCGGAAGTCAACGTAAACTAATTTAACGAAGGACATTTCGAAGAGGAAGTATTCAGCTTCAATTTCCTTTTTTTTAAACCTTGATCGATTTTTTTTCCAAAGTTATTGTTTTTTGTGAAAAAAGAGGAAATTTGAAAAATCCCGTATAACACGGAAACAATGAGGATTCATGAAAAACTTCAGAATAGCAAAAAGTTGCGTCTGTTTTTGTTGAGTTCAGAGTAATTTTTTCAGATTTTTTTTCAAAATTTTGTTTTCTCATTTTCTGGGTCGAAGCTCAGAATATTCAATTACCTTAACTCGTGAACTATAGGATTATCGATAAAATTTAAAGAAAGGAAAATACTTTATTTTATCACTTTTAACACATTGGAATTTTTTCTAATTTTTTTGTCAAATTTTTATTCCAGCCTCGACATAGAAAAAAAAATTTGAAAAAAAATCTGAAAAATTTCCTCTGATCTCAACAAAATCAGACGCAACTTTTTGTTACCTTGAAGATTTTCATGAGTCCTCTTTGTTTTCGTGTTATACGGAATTTTTCAAATTTCTTTTCTTTTCACAAAAAACAGAATAACTCTAGAAAAAAAAATCCCTCAAAGTTTAAAAAAAAGTAAATTGAAGCTCGAACTTGCCCCTTTATGAATGCGATCGTAAAAATTTATCGAAAAATTTTTCTTTAGAAGATAGGTGCACCTGAAGAGAAGGAAAAAAGGCGAAAAACAGCTGTTTTCAAAATAGAGTCCAAATATAAAAAATTGTAAAAAAAAATTTTAAACAGGAAATAAAGCCGAATTCTGCCCCTTCAAAATGCTGTTCGTTAAATTAGTTTACGTTGACTTCCGGCGAAATGGCCTTAAAAGAGCGTTCCAGACCTTTTTTTAAGTTTTGTCCGGAAACTTTTCAGATTTTTGTGGCCCTGAAAAAATTATAAAATCACCAGAAATCGACGATAAGAGCCTTGAAAAATAAAAAAAATTGAAACTTTTTTTTCACCCCAGACAAGATCTAAAAAGCTGCTGGGATCTGATTTAAAAACATCAATGTAAAGTTTCGGTCAATTTGACCTCTGGTGACCTTTGCCTGGTCCAAAAACATTAAAAACAGTGCTCTTACCCCAACTAACCGTATTCTGGTGAAAATTTTATTTTTCCGATTGCATATTTGTGGTCAGCGAAAAATTTCTCAAGTCCTTAAAATCTCAAAAAAGTTTAGAGATAAAAAAAAAATAAGTTTTCCTATTGTGGGAGTATAAATTTTCATATCGATTTTGGCTATTGACCCATCAAAATGGTAAAAAAATATGTTTCCCTCTAAACGAATTTCATACACTTGTACGAATTAAAATTGCACGAGGAACAATTAAAAACCTTTCGACTGTTCCCAATTTTCAAGATTTACCGGTAAAAAAGTTTCAAAAACACACTCAAAGAAGTTGAATTTCGTTGCATCGAAAAAATTAAACCACAAAAATTTTAATAATCATATTTTGAACGATAAACATTTTTGTAAATAAGGTAAATGTCCCAATTATTGAACAACTAAGGATCTGGGAATTAAATTCGGTGAGAAAAAAATACAAAATCAAGAAAAAAGTATCGTTTTCATGTTCAAATGATACTTTAATATTTCTACTTTCGAAAAATTACGCTTTAAATTATATTCGATGATTTCAAATGAAAAAAAAATAATAACAATGTGAAGCATGCAAATGTCCCAATTATTGAACACTGGAAGTGCCTATGTCCCTAATATTGAACAGGCATGTCCCAGTTATCGAACACTCTCGAGAATTCTTTTTTCCGTTTTGAAAATATTATTTTGGGTACAATATTAAGAAATAAAAGCAAAATCAAACACTTAAATTATCTTTTATTAATCATGTAAAAATACAAAAATATATATTTAGTCTCTTTTGACAGGTTTTTGGTTCATTCGCATTTGGTTTATTTTTGCTTTTCAACTCGAACTTTATTTTATTTTTATTTTCAGCTTCCTCGTTTTTATGTTCAGTTTTTGTTTGATTTTGTCGCAGCTTTCTTTTTTTTCGACTGAAATATCGGAGAGCAAAAAATATTGAACATTACATTCGTATTTTTAGGTTACATTTAGGTTATATTCTCTTTTTACTTTTCTTTTTATGTTTATTGCACGAAAATACAAATAAAAAATATATTTGACGATCTCAGAGTTATTATTAAGAGAATAAAGGTAAGTTTATTCAGGAACTTACAGTTTTTGTTTGAATAAATCCGATTCACACGATCTGTCACACGTTTACTGTCTCGATGTTTTGATGGGTTTAATGACGCCATCTTGGAGAATTCGAGTATTCAATAATTGGGACACACTGCATTTTCTATGTCCCAATGATTGAACACCGTATTTTTTAACAAATAATTAATTAAAAAAAAAAAAATTTATTGTTATTTGTAAGAAATTTTCTGAGGAACCTGAAACGCCCTTACTTTTTGAGATGCGACAGTTTTTGAATTTTTTATGCCCTTACGCACGAAGCGGCGCGTCTTAGCAAAAACGATAAGCAGTTACCACGAGACGTCAAATCGGGGCGGGGTCGAAGAGTCGACTAACCAATATTTCGAACGGCCGAAGTCCCGAATTTTACGATTACGAGCGTTAGAATAACGAAGCGCCGAAATCCCGATCGCCAGAAAAGAGAAAGTCGAGAGAGCCGCCCCATGCGTAAGAGAGAGAGGAGGCGCATCTCTCTCTCTCTTACGCATGGGGCGGCTCTCTCCGCTGTCGCTTTTCTGGCGTTCGGGATTTCGGCGCTTCATTATTCGAACGCTCGTAATCGTTAAATTCGAGATTTAGGCCGTTCGAAATATTGGTTAGTCGACTCTTCGACCCCGCCCCCATTTCGACAGCTAAAATTTCCATACATCTAATGAAATTTTTATAAATAAGAAAATGCATGCAGGTGAATGAGAAATAATAAAAATACAAGATAGTGTTCAATAATTGGGACCTGCTCAATAATGAGGATATTTTATAGTCCAGACAAAAAAAGAGATTAACCGGTCATAAATTCAATTTTTCAACAAATCTAGAAACACAAAAAAAAAAAGATTTTATTGTGTGAGAAAAACACTTTGAAAAATCGACGAGCCATTGAGTTTTCATAATTTCAATGAAACCTCACGAGAACTAAAATTTCGGTGAAACTGAAGAGGAACTTTTGGTAAACCGTGATATCGACTGACACAGTCGACCACTGCGAGATAGTTCCTCGATGATATGAGCAGCTCCCTTTTCTCTTTCCCTTCTCCCTTCTCACGTGTGATTGTGCTCGCTTTTACTATATATCTATATATATATATTTGAAAGCGCGTCGGTGCCAGACACGAGGTGTCCTGGGCTTTCACACACCACGAAAAATCCCTCACTCGCTTCTTAAGGCGATACAGTCCCAGCCAAAAATCGTATCTGTTTGAAATTTCCGTACTTCGTGATACAATAAAAATCTAAAAAAATTCCGCAATATTTGCAATGCCATAAACAACAATTATCAATAATAATATTGCCGAAAAGTTATTAATAAATTGTTTAAACAAATAATTATTCAACAATTTTTCTGTAATTTTTTTTTTTTACGTTAATTTTTCTGAACGCATATGAATTTTTTCAGAATTTTCTCTCTATTTTGAAATATTATAGAAAACATTCTGAAATACAAACAAATAACTGCCAATTGTGTATGTGTTTTTGCACACAGGTTTATCATCAGTCTTGAAAAGTTTCAAAGACTGGGCCAAAAAATACATAAATACAGCCATTCTAAAAATTTCAAAACGGGAATTTCAAAACAGAGAAAATTCTGAAAAAATTCATATGCGTTCAGAAAAATTAACGCACTCCATTTGTTGAAGAAAAAAAGAACTTACCGAAAAATTGTTGAATAATTTTTTGTTTCGACAATTTATTAATAACTTTTGGGCAATATTATTGTTGATAATTGTTGCTTATGGCGTGCCAAATGTTGCTGAAATTTTTCAGTTTTCAATTGTATCACGAAGTACGGAAATTTCGATCAGATACCATTTTTGGATGGGACTGTGTAAGCAATACATCCTTAATGTGTTTTCAACCCTCTCTCTCTCTCTCTCTCTCTCTCTTCTAACCCTCTAACTTTCGCGCGTTACTCTACAAAATTCAACAAACACCTCACGGCATTCAGTGCCTCGGACTGCAGTGAGTCTCGATCTCTCGCTTCGACATTTTCGGAAAGACAAAATTTTCAAAAAAAAAAAAAAAAAAGTCAAAAATTTCTACAATGTTCGTCCAAGGACCACGAGTCGTTTACGATAAATCCGATAATTCTGACGAGGCGAGCGACGATGACGAAATCGGTGGTGATGTACTCCAGGTTAAATTTTCGAATTCCCAAAAAAATCATCATCGTACGCAGTTTGGCATCAGATTAAAAAAAAACACTTCTCGATTTTTTTCGTGAAAAAAACTGATTCGTTTGTTCCTCATTTCAATTTTTCTATTATTTTTCTTAATTTTTATTATTTATTTCTTTTTCTCAATTAAACGTATGATTTTATAATTTTTAATTTGATTTTTTTTTTAATTGACAATGATGCGTAATTTGTGGAATCATTGAAAATTGTAAATTGTCATTGCAATAATTGTTTGAATTTTTTTTATTATAAAGGGTTAATATAATTTTATTATTATTATTATTATTATTATTATTATTATTATTATTATTATTATTATTATTATTATTATTATTATTATTATTATTATTATTATTATTATTATTATTTAACAGATCTTCCTTTTTTTTCGACGAGCCTGACAAATCAGAACTTTTGTAATAATTTAATCAAGATGGTTGTGGAAAAAAATGCTTTTGTGGTGATTTTTTTTTGTTTGTAATTATCCTTGAATTATCAAAACAGAAAAGGCGCGAAGAATGCGAACGAAAAGCCCGAAGAGGGGAGATGGATCCGAGGTTGGAGTTTGCCTTTCAGTTGCTCGTCGACGCGACCGGTTTGCCACGTCACGAGGTAATGGACGACGTATTCGAGGGTGGTATGCTCGACGAGATAAATCAGCTATTTCTGCCTCACATGAGAGCGACCCTCGTCTGGTACTACCAGGTTGTCGAAGAGCCCGAACCGCAGCGTTCAACCGAGACGGTATATCAAACATTCGCGCATACACGAAAATGTATGGGGCTTTTCATGCAGGATCCATGATTTTTGGTTTCCGTCAAGGAAGCTTTGTTTTTGTGATTTTTTTTTTTTTAATTTTTATTCTGGCATTTTACAAAATAGCAGAAAAAATTGTGCAAGTTGTTGGGTACGCTTCCTTTATGAGGAAGCTCAAGGATCACTTGTGATGGAGGCTTGGCGAATTATTAAGTAAAAAAGAAAAAGCTATTTGCAAATTAACACGATTTTTATAGTTTAAGTAAAAAAAAATTGTAAAAAAAATTTTTTAACAATTTTTAGTATGATTAGTGTTGAATGATTTTTGCTTCCTCGTTAAGGAAGCTTAGTTTTTGTAATTTTTTTCGAGATTTTCACTTTACTGTTTTTCAAAACTTTGAAGAAATAGCATTTTGAAAATAGCAAGAAGAAATTGTGTAAATTAGAAGTTTGCTCGTCGCTTCCTATTTTTACTGTTTTTCAAGCTTACTTTATGAGGAAGCTCAAAGATCACTTGTAAAGGAGGCTTGGCGAATTAGGAAATAAAAAAGAAAAAGCCATGTACAAATTAACACGATTTTTATAGTTGTAGTAACAAAAAATTGTAAAAGAAAAATAGTCAACATTTTTCAGTATGATTAGTGTTGAATGATTTTTGCTTCCTCGTTAAGGAAGCTTAGTTTTTGTAATTTTTTTCGGGATTTTCACTTTACTGTTTTTCAAAACTTTGAAGAAATAGCATTTTGAAAATAGCAAGAAGAAATTGTGTAAATTAGAAGTTTGCTCGTCGCTTCCTAATTTATTTTTACTGTTTTTCAAGCTTACTTTATGAGGAAGCTCAAAGATCACTTGTAAAGGAGACTTGGTGAATTATGAAATAAAAAAGAAAAAGCCATGTGCAAATCAACACGATTTTTATAGTTGTAGTAACAAAAAATTGTAAAAAAAAATAGTCAACATTTTTCAGTATGATTAGTGTTGAATGATTTTTGCTTCCTCGTTAAGGAAGCTTATGAAATTCGAAAAAATTACTCAATAAATTCAAATGGAAAAAATTTGAAAAAAAAAATCATTATTTCAAAACTAAATTTTGAGCACAAATCTACCACGAGATGAAATATTAATTTTGTTCACAATTTCCACTATTTTAATTTTCTTTAAATTATGTAATAATATTTATAACAACATATAATAATATACATATTTTATAATATTTATAATATTTATAATATTTATAATATTTTATAATATTTTATAATATATAAATTTAATAATTTTTTTGTCTTAAATTAGAATTTAATTTTACAAGTTCTGACCTTTAAATCGTTTCGAGATAACTTTTGATGACGCATGGAATGGCCCATATCCATTTTGGCTAAAATGTTTCATATAACTCCGACGAGTATAATCTTCGTATCATCAATCATCGATGTATCATTTGTTCGTCTTATGCAACTGACGAGTATATGATGCATATTATAAAGGCATATATACATATATATTGCCATAACTGATGATGCTAATGCGGGGATTTAAAAAAAATATAAAGGGTCCAGCTGCGAAAGGAGGTTGTACGAGGGGGGCTCCAAGCACAAACGCGCCAAAGGTCAAGGAACCGAAAGAACCAAAAGAGCCACCGAAGAAGAAGCTTTTTTTGACCGATGGCTGGCAAGTTCCTTGCACCGGAGTCTGCATCTATATGTTTCGGTGAGCAAACAATACATTTCTTCGAGGATTTTTTTCAAATAATTTCAAAATTTTCCAAAATTATCCAAAAAACCTCTCGCGACAATCTGTTTCGAATTCAACGACGATTCTTTTATCGGAATTTCTCGGCAAAATATAAATTTCATAACTGCGACATTTCAAAAATTCCAGAACTAAAGAAATATTTGAAGAAACTTCAAAATCCCATCAAATTTTCAATTCTTTAAAAATTCTTCTTAAGATTCCTGAAATTGAGCGAATGCAAATTCTACACAAAAAAAAATTGACCAAAAAAAGTGATGCACTTGTATTTTGAGTTCTTAAGATCAAACTTAAGATCAAACTTAAGATCAAACTTAAGATCAAACTTAAGATCAAACTTAAGATCAAACTTAAGATCAAACTTAAGATCAAACTTAAGATCAAACTTACGATCAAACTTAAGATCAAACTTAAGATCAAACTTAAGATCAAACTTAAGATCAAACTTAAGATCAAACTTAAGATCAAACTTAAGATCAAACTTAAGATCAAACTTAAGATCAAACTTAAGATCAAACTTAAGATCAAACTTAAGATCAAACTTAAGATCAAACTTAAGATCAAACTTAAGATCAAACTTAAGATCAAACTTAAGATCAAACTTAAGATCAAACTTAAGATCAAACTTAAGATCAAACTTAAGATCAAACTTAAGATCAAACTTAAGATCAAACTTAAGATCAAACTTAAGATCAAACTTAAGATCAAACTTAAGATCAAACTTAAGATCAAACTTAAGATCAAACTTAAGATCAAACTTAAGATCAAACTTAAGATCGAACTTAAGATCAAACTTAAGATCAAACTTAAGATCAAACTGAAGATCAAACTTAAGATCAAACTTAAGATCAAACTTAAGATCAAACTTAAGATCAAACTTGAGATCAAACTTGAGATCAAACTTAAGATCAAACTTTCCATTGAATCCAAGTTGGAACTTAAGATCCAACTTAAGTTCCAATTAAAGAAGAATCTTAAGTTTGAACTTAAGTATCATTATAAGTTCATGCTTAAGTTGAAACTTTAGTGCGAACTTCAGATCGATCTTAAGTTCCAACTTAAATTTGGTTTGAAGTTTGAACTTAAACTTAAAATCCATCTCAAGCTTGAACTTAAATTCGATCGAACTTAATTATTTTGACAACTAATGTCAAAAAAGACCGTCGAGGGAGGCGATGAAAAAAGTTTGATCAAACTTAAGTTCAAGCTCAAGATGGATCTTAAGATCAAACTTCAAACTAAATTTAAGTTTGAACTTAAGATCGATCTGAAGTTCAAACTAAATTAAAGTTCAAACTTAAGATCGATCTGAAGTTCGCACTAAAGTTTGAACTCAAGTGTGAACTCATAATGATACTTAAGTTCAAACTTAAGATTCATCTTAAATTGGAAGTTAAGTTCGATTTTAAGTTCCAACTTGAGTTCAATGGAAAGTTTGATCATAGTTTGATCTTAAGATCTGAAAATTCGGGTCTAAGACCGTAGAAATCAAGAAAGAAACAATTCTTGAGAAAATCTAAAGGCAAGTATCTCCAAATTCTTCCCGTATATTTGCCGTAATTGAAAAAATATTTTTTCCGCTAATTACTTCATGTTGAATGCAATCAATGTCCTTCCAAGTTTGCCTGAGAACAAAGTTGACTAAAAAAAAAAGGGATGCAAAATCGACTGCCGAATAATTTCAAAATTTCGTCGAATAATTTGAAAATTTCCCAAAATCCTTAAACTTCCAAAAAATCTCTCCCAGCAATTTGTTTCAAATTCAATGACGATCCCTTCATCGGAATTTTTAGGCAAAATATAAATTTCATAGCTGCAAAATTTCAAAAATTCCAGAACCAAAGAAATATTTCAAGAAAATTCGAAATTCCATCAAATTCTCAAGTACTCAAAAATTCTTCCTAAAATTCTTAAAATTGAGCAAATTTAAATTCCGTACAAAAACATTTCAAGAAAAAAGGCAATTCTACTTGTGAGACCGTATAAATTAAGAAAAAAGCAATTCTTGAGAAATTCTAAAAGCAATGCATCGCCAAAATTTTTCCGTATATCGTAATTGAAAAAATATTTTTTCATCGGAATGTTTGGACCAAATATAAATTTCATAGCTGCAGAATTTCAAAAATTCCAGAACCAAAGAAATATTTCAAGAAAAACCAAAATACCATCAAATTTTCAATTATTCAAAAATTCTTCTTAAAATTCCCAAAATTGAGCAAATTTAAATTCCGCACTAAAAGATTCAAACAAAAAAAGTAATGCAGCTTGTAAAATCGTAGAAATTAAGAAAAAAACAATTCTTGAGAAATTCTAGAGGCAAGTATCGCCAAATTCTTTCCGTATATTTGCCGTAATTGAAAAAATATTTTTCCTGCCAATTATTTTATATTCAATGCAATCAATAATGTCATTCCAAGTTTGCCGGAGAACAAAATTGCCTAAAAAAAAAAAAAAAAGAATGCGAAATCGACTGGCATCCAAAAAAAGCACAAAAACGAGCGTGAGACGGACGACGAAGTGAAACGACTTTGGTATCCTTATTGAGAGCAGAATCAACACGGCGAAGCAACTGCCGGAGGAGGGCTTTCATCGAGATCTCTACACGGGTGTTATAGATACAGCCAAAGTGGGTGTTATAGCCTCGATACAGAGAATCGTCGAGCAAGTTTTTATGGACGCTCTCGCGCACCCGGGAACCGAGGATGAGGATGATTGCCCGATGATAAAGAGCCTCCTCTTACCGGGTCTCAGATCATTCTGCAGCGCTCTCAAAGGTGAAATGCTTCTTTCCTGCGATTGCCTCTCAACATTTCCATTGCCGATCGACACAGTTGCATATATATTTTTTTTTACTTCGTACATTCATCATTCCGTTCGATGATCGAATATCGTTGGAATGTGCGATCGTTCTTTTTTTTTTGTTGTTCTCAGTCTGCGAGATGGTAGCAAACGAAAGTAGCATATTCGACGACGGTGACTCGTTGATGGACGAGGTCAATAATTTCGAGGATGCCAAGAATCTCGTTTCGAAGGAGGGAATCGTCGAGAAGATCGAAAATCGTGTTAGAGGGTGGATAAAAAAGCTCAAGGATTTTATACTCGAGAGCAAACAGGTTAGAAGGGAAAACGATAATTCCGGGCCTCAACAAGAATTGGAATACTGGAAGAGACGCGGCGCTCAGTTCAGTCAACTTGCTGGAAGACTTCAGGCGAGCTGAATACAATTTTTCAATTATTTCAATTATTTTCAATTATTTTCAATTATTTTCAATTATTTTCAATTATTTTCAATTATTTAAATTATTTTCAATTATTTTCAATTATTTCAATTATTTTCAATTATTTCAATTATTTCAATTATTTTCAATTATTTTCAATTATTTTCAATTATTTCAATTATTTCAATTTAGGGTCATGAAGTACGAATGTCACTACTGTGTTTGCAAGTTGCACGATCGAAATTGATAAAAGATTGGGTGGATGCAGAGAACGAAGTGACTTACTGTTATAATGAGGCCAAGGACAATGCGAAATTCATTCAAGCGCTGGAAAAGTGTTGTCATTGTCTCTATCTCGATGATCCCGTACGTTGTGTATCAATTTTTCAATTATTGGATCAATTTTTTCGGAATTAGGAAAAAAATAATGTGATGGTGTTTTTTTGAACTTGAGGTTAAAATGCGAGATTCGTTGGTATCGCTGCTGCAAACGGTACGTTTGATATACAGCGTTTCGCGTTATTACAACACGTCGGAGAGAACGTCTTCGTTGATGGTGAAAATCACGAATCAAATGATTGCGGCTTGTCGGGATTACGTGACGAAAAGGGGACGCGAGACGGTTTGGGAAGTCGACAGAATTGCCGCAAGATCGAGGCTCAAGCATTGCCTCAGACTGAACAAGTGAGCGATTAATTGTTTGCGAGAAAAATTTGCATGAAATTCAAGATTGCTAACGTTTTAGAGGGTCAAAAATAGTGGAATAGTGAGTCAAAAATAGTGGAAATTTCGCGATTTTGAGGTTTCTGATAATGAGGCTAAAATTGAGCAAAAATGTTTTTGATGAAAATTCATAAAAATTTTGATTTTTTGAGAAAACTATTGGTAGCTTCGTGTTCAGGAGGACAAAATATATTAATATAAAGTTTTAAAAAAAAAATTGAAAAAGTTTTTTTTTGCATTTTGGCCAAAATTGAATCTGTCCACTAAAATAGGTTTCATTTTTTGTCTACTCAAAATTTTGGCGCTTAACTGCGCTTTTTGCCGCTTTGTTCATCCGATTCTGATGGTTTTTCGAAATTTGTCCCCTATTCTAACCAAAATAGTGACAATACCCAGTGGACACAGTAATGTTGCAGCAATGTAACGGCAATGTTACCGTTCCATAACATGTAATATTACATAGAGGTTACATGTAAGTTACATGTAACTTACGATTTCCTACTCAGCAATATAACATTGTTATATAACAACCATGTAACAGTTATGTAACCATAACATTGGAATGTAATGTTACATTAATGCAACTGTTATTGCATTTATATAACAGCAATATTACGGCGATATCATTGTAACATTTTAGTTATATTACCGCAATATTATCATTTTACATTTTTTTTTACATTACTGTAATGTGAAAACGTTATATACCAGTTATGTAACCTGCATGTAACAAATGTTACATAACATGTTACTTCCACGTTATATAACAGTTATGTATCACAAGAATAACATTGTAACATTACATGTGACTTCCATGTTATATTGCCGCAATATAACATTTTACATTACTGTAATGTAACAAAGTTATATACCAGTTATGTAACCTGCATGTAACAAATGTTACATAACATGTTACTTGCACGCTATATAACAGCTATGTTACATAGGAATAACGTTGTAACATTACATGTAACTTCCATGTTACATTGCTGCAACTTAACGTGTTCACTGGGTAGTGGCCAAATTTCAAAAATATCGTGGGAAAAGTGACACGATTTTAAAATACTGACCAATAGTGACGATAGTGACTCAACCCTGATAAAAAATTCAATCTAAAGACAATGTCTGAATTTTCGTTTTGTTTTTCAAGAGCTTACAGAGAAACTTACAGACTCGTCCGTTGTTCGCCAGCGGTGACCGAACAAGAATTTTCATTTTCCGAGACTCACGTATTCGGCAGATTCGATGCATTCTGCGCGAGAGTACGAAAAATCTTAAGCATGTTTGATCTCATCGACGATTATCAAAAATTATTCGAGAGACGAATGGAGGGTCTTCTGTTGGGAGAAGGTTCGTACTCAAAATTATGATTACCTAATATAAGGATTTTTCATTTATAAACGATAAGTACACTGTTAAAAAAATTTATTTGATCCAAATAAACGAGATTACTTGAGTGGCATTTATTTGAGACAAATCGATTTTTCTTTGCATTGAATAAAAACAGAAGTTGCGCTCAGTAAGTCATTTTCTTGGTAGCAGTTGTTTGGTCAAAATAATCTAATTCATTGATACTAGTTACAAGTATTTCATTCGAACACAGGATTTCTACGAACAACAAGGCACAAATATTAATTGGAAATAATTAATATTTTTTATCGTAATACTTTATTTGGTCAACACCAACCGGAGTTATTAGTTGCGAACAGGGTTGGGCACTACTAATTACTTGAAGTAATTAATTACCCTCAAAATACTAAATACAGAGGTAATTAGTATCAAAATTTTCACTAAATACAAAATACAAATGTATTTAGTATCGAAATTTTCACTAAATACAAAATACAAATGTAATTAGTATCGAAATTTTGACTAAATACAAAATACAATTGTATTTAGTATCGGAATTTTCACTAAATACAAAATACAAATGTATTTAGTATCGAAATTTTCACTAAATACAAAATACGAATGTATTTAGTATCGCAATTTTTACAAAATACAAAATACAAATGCATTTAGTATCGAAATTTTCTCTAAATACAAAATACAAATGTAATTAGTATCGAAATTTTCATTAAATACAAAATACAAATGTAATTAGTATCGAAATTTTCACTAAATACAAAATACAAATGTATTTAGTATCGACATTTTCACTAAATACAAAATACAAATGTATTTAGTATCAAAATTTTCACTAAATACAAAATACAAATGTAATTAGTATCGAAATTTTCACTAAATACAAAATACAAATGTAATTAGTATCGGTTTAGGTTATCGGTTTGGGTTATCTGAGCTATAACCTGAGGTTGCAGTTTATTTGGGTTTATTGACGTTTCCTTCACTGCAGGTTGCAGTTTATTTGCGTTTCATTATTATTATTATTATTATTATTATTATTCATCTGATTCAATATTTAATTTTTAAAAATTAAGTTAAAAGACAAGTTTAACCAAAAAATGGCCTTTGGGTAATGAAAATAAATTCTTAATACAATTTTGGTACGTATTTATTTCTCGGCCTGTGTTCTATAAATATTATATTTACATCAGTATATCAAAAGTAGTCGGTGGTGTAGTGGTTAGCGTCCCAGACGTAGATCGTTAGCTATAGGCTCGATAGGTAGAAAGGTTTCAAATTCCAGTCTGGTCTCGTACATATTCTAGGGTCCGCGAATATGCAAGAAAACTAAATCAGTCGGAAAAGTCGATGAACTTTCAAATTATCTATTTTTTTAAAATTTAATTCACGTTGAATTTTAGGATATGCATAAAAACGAGGGGGTTCAAACCCCACTGGGGGCAAAACAAAATTTTTTCTTAAAAATTTTTTTTTTTCGTTACTTGACCCTTAGAAACTATCAATTGTGAATATGGAACTGATTTTCATTGTAAAAACTGATAAATATATGGAAAAAGTAAATAGTTCTGCACGGGTGGTCTAAAACAATATTTAATTGGACCAATAGATTTGGGTTTGGAAGAAACTGATGGGATGTTCCATTTAAATGAGGATTTCCTAGATCCAGAGAAAGTATTTTCCATAACTTCTATCCCCCACGGAAATTTATATATTTTTAATATACGCAAAATATATGTGGATATATTTCGAATACATGTACATATATTTTTAATCCACACATATATGTTGCATATATATTAGTATATATTCTTAATATATGCTGATATATATGCAACATATATGAAAGATAGGTGTGACTCACATGTATCTCCCATATATTCTACATATATTCTTAATATATGCTGCCATATATGCAACATATATGGTAACATGACTAACTAACTAACATAATATTTATTTAATTATTTAAGTTTATTGTGTTTACACTTTTCATTATTATTTACATTATAATGTTTATCCCGCGAGAACAAGCGATCGGGCGCCTGCCACATGTTCTTAACGTATAGGCAGCGTCGCGATAGTTTCCAGACTCGCCGCGAGATGTCGCAGAGCGGCATCCGCTGAACCCCCATACGGAGGATGCGACGAGTATGCTTATAAAGGCGGGCGCGAGAACGGAATATTAACAGAAGTCCGGCGTAAATGAAGCCATATAAGGAGTTCTTGCCGGCTTCTCATGAACTCGTACTTTTGTATTTGATTCTCCTAGAGAATTTCCGATTTTTCGGAAATTTCTACACGGGTATCGCATATTGCACCCATATTCGGGATGTATGCAGCCCATTTTTCAACTATATTTGGAATACATACAACATATATTTAATCTATATTTCAGATGTATGCATCATATATATAAAATATATATTGTATGTATGTGTCGTACATTTTAAATATATCTAAAATATATTTTCAATATATTTTATATATATCTGAAATATATTTTAAATACATTTTAAATATACGTACATATTTGGAACCACGTTTCATATTTGCTCTCATTGAAGAATGATATTTCTATCAAAAATATATTTACTTCATCCCAAAAACGAATTACGGGATAATATACAAATAATTTATTTACTTGCATCAAATAAATTTTATTTGTTTCAAATAAATTTTTTCAACAGTGTAGGAAAAATATTTTTAGCGCTCGAAGAGGCGACGAAAACATTTCAGGAAGCGAAAAAAATCGCCACGAGCAAGTCTTACGATTATTTGGACCCACGAAATATCGATTTCGATCGTGATTACGATGAGTTTATGTCGAAAACGGACACGCTCAAGGAAAGCATCGGCAGTATAATTGAGAAGAATTACGCCGATGTTTGGGAGACTCCTCAGGGAATTCGATTCCTCACTCGTTTTGAAAAAGTACATGAGTTTTTTTTTGTTTCAAGTCGATGGATAAAATTAATGAAAAATATGGGAAAACGACACGGATCGTCGTTTTAAATCTTGATGGAAAATATTTCATGGAATATTCGACGTTGACTTCGTAGGTTAGCGAAAAGATTCCTCTGACTAAATTGGACGAAAAGTATCAATTGGTAGTCAAGTACTCTGACAAAGAAGTCGAGAGGACTTTGAAGCTTTTTAAAAAACAACGAGATGATCCTCCTCTGCCAAGACACATGCCACCGATAGCAGGAAGACTGACTTGGGCACATTCACTGAAGTAAATCGATTTTTTATTACCTTAATCGATAAATAAAACAATAAAAAAACAACCCCGGCTAAACAGTGTTGTTTTATCGAATTATTATTATTAATATTTAAAAATTTAATAATAATTATTAATTTTTTTTAAATTTAATAATTATTATTAATTATGACCATTTTCATCGACAAAAAAAATAGTACGAAAATTGTTTAGCTTATAATAAGATTCGTAAAGATGTTGATTTGAAAAAATCCTCCGATTTTAATGTAAGATATCATTCTGTCAATATTATTCAATATTTTCAAAATGGAAAAAATCAAACTCTTGGAAATTGGGAGCTGAGATTTTTTTGAAATAGTGACAAAAAATGGATCGGACAGGGTGAGGGTTCTTAAAACAATTTTTTACTCGATGAAAAAGAATATTAAAAACTTTTAAATGAAAATTCATGAAAATTTTGATTTTTCGAAAAAACTATTGGTAGATTCGTGTTCAGGGGAAAATATACATCGATATAAGGCCCGAAAAAAAATATTACAAATATTTTTTTTTTGCATTTTGCCAAAAAATGGATTGTTTCACTAGAATGACTATAATTTATTTTTTTGATAGAATTTCGGCTCGGGCGTGAGCTCATTCTCTTCGTAATCGTTCAAGCTTCAAAATCTTGCTTGGTTCATCCGATTCCGATCATTTTTCGATTTTTGGCAGATTTTTAAAGTTCGGCCATCGGTTTTTGCAAATTTGGGTGGGGATCGAAGAGTCGACTAACCAATATTTCGAACGGCTGAAATCCCGAATTTCACGATTACGAGCGTTCGAATAACGAAGCACCGAAATCCCGAACGCCAGAAAAGCGAAAGCGGAGAGAGCCGCCCCATGCGTAAGAGAGAGAGAGATGCGCCTCCTCTCTCTCTGACGCATGGGGCGGCTCTCTCGACTTTCTCTTTTCTGGCGATCGAGATTTCGGCGCTTCGTTATTCTAACGCTCGTAATCGTGAAATTCGGGATTTCAGCCGTTCGAAATATTGGTCTGTCGACTCTTCGACCCCCACCCGCAAATTTTTTCAGGCAATTCCATTTTTTTCGGCGATTTTCAAAGTGCTCGCATTTCTACAAAAATTAAGTTATCGGAATGAACCAAACGCCATTCTCTAAGTTTAGTGACAGCCTTTAAGAGGAGGCTAAATACCGACACTAACACCTCGAAATTGCCATCCAAACTTGCTCTTATACAAATGGATGGAATTGAATAAAATTTTAACAACATCATCGGAACAATGGCAGGAATGGAGCCTCACTAAAAAAAATTCGAACAACAAAAAATCAATTTACAGATTCATTTACCACCAAAAAACTGTAATTGAAAAACTTAAATTATTAAATTTTGACTGCATTTCGGGTAAAACTAAGAGTGAGGCTCCATGAAAAACGCCACGATACAAATATCGAGACGTTTTCGACATTATTTTATCAAAATGACACGCCGTAAGTTTGGATGGCGCATCAAGAGACAAATATCGATAAATTGTAGCTTTATTGAAAAACGAAATGGCGAAATGTAGTTCACAGACGTGCAAGTGAGGGCAGCACCATGGATTCTGACGAGTAGCCTCTATAATATTTAGGGGGCTCGAATGAGTTTGTTGGCATTAGCTGTAACACATTTTAGCCTCTCAATTGACAATTAGTTGTTAATTAATTTATCCCCCTATTAATTGTCAAAATGTAATTGATTTTCATCCACGGTTGTCGGAGAAAGACTGGACGACGATGATACGTCGATAATGTAGGGATTGAATAAAAATGGTATTTAGCCTCTTCTTAAGTACTGCAGAGAAATTTTGGAATTATTTTGAGGTTTTTGAAAATGGGGCCAAAATTGACCAAAAGGGTTTTTAATTAAAATTGAAAATTTTTCAAATATATTGCTATCGTAAGTATACTCATTTTAATTGAATTATTGATCTGCAGAGTACATCTGGATGAATTGGCGGCTTCAGTGTGTAGTCATCCGATATTGAAGACATTACCATTGACTGCCGATCTTGTGAGAAGATACAATCACGCAATTGTCGTTTTACTTCAATATCAGACTGACATAGCCGAAGTTTGGACCCACCAAAATTCCTGGGTCATCGAGGATTGTCTCAAAAAGTAAATATTTAATAACCGATTAGAGAAATATTATTTTGAAATATTTTTGAGATATTATTATTATATATTATTATTCAAAATATTTTCGTAAATCGATTGAGACTGCAATTTTAATGAATATGGAGGGGAGTATAAACTTCAATTTCGTTTTTTTGAAAGTTTCGTACGATTTTTTTTCGCAAAAATATTAAATTTTTCGTAAAAAACGACCATATTTATAAAATGTGACGTAACCCTAAAAATACTGAGTTTTTGTGACATCACTAAGAGCAAAAAAAGTTGCATGTAATTATTCTGGATACAATGAAATTAAATCAGAATTTTTTTTCAAAATTTTGGTTCCAAAAATTTTTCTTAAGATTTTTTTTTTATCTTAAACAATCGGGTCTCTTACCTCATCTACACGAATTTTTCGATGAGGAAGTCGTGTAGATAAGGTTTTTCGATGAAAAAGCCGTGTAGATGAGGTAAAAGACCCGATTGTTTAAGATAAAAAAATATCTTGTTGGGAGGGAAAATATTCGAAAAAAAAAATGTTGAAAAAAAAATTTGAAAAAATTTCATTTAATCCAAAATGATTGTATGCAACTTTTTATCATCCTAGTGATTTCACGAAAACCCAGTAGTTTTAGAGTTACGCTACATTTGATAAATATGGTCATTTTTTACGAAAAATTGAATATTTTTGCGAAAAAAAAACGTACAATATTTTTTAAAAAAACAAAATTGAAGCTTATACTCCTCCCCACAAGTTTTTGGCACGAAAAGAAGTTAAAAAAAATTTCATGGATCGTGCACCAAAATGTCAAAGCCAAAAAAATGGCCATGTTTGAAAGCGCGTACCGGGTTCAAAAAAAATTGAATTTTTTTGTTGGTAAAACAAAAATGAAGCTGAATATGTCCTTTTTAGAACGCCGCTTATTGAATCGAAATATCTTCATTGTTTGAAGAGTAGTAAAACTTTTTTTACGGCGTGGAATCGGGGCGAGTGTTTCAAAAATTTGGACAGCAGTGTAAATGTCACCCCCACCCTTTTTCTTTGCCTCAATAACGGTCCTGTAGACACAAAAGCCCTAAATAGTGCATAGATTCCGCCTTTTTGCAACGAAGCGAATATTACCCAATAAATTTTATTTTATCTCAGTTTAGTGTGTCTAAAAATCAATTTGAAGACATAAATGTGCAAAAAAATAACAAAAACCTGGATCGTCAAAACAAATTTTCTACTTTTTTTCAAATCAACCGATTCTCAAAATTCGAACGGAGTTTTAGAGAGCATTAGGATCTCAAAAAAAAAATTGCCATGTCCGTTTCCATAAAAAAACTTTTCCAAATTTCCAAAATCCGATAATTGAAAAAAGTCGATAAAAAATTAATTTCAATTAATTCCTGATTTTTTTTTCAGACCTTTGTTGACGGTGGATCGTGAAACCCGGAGGGTAAAGGTAAATTTGGAGGGGAGAATAATTTTGCTATTGCGAGAGGCCGATTGTCTCGCAAAGTTGAAACTCGAAGTGCCAATAGTCGCACTGACGATATTAGTAAAACGGGATCATTTTACCCTCGTCAATGATTCGCTGCAATTGGTAATCGAGGAATTTGTGATGACAGCGAGGCGAGTTAAGCTCGAAGTGAGGCCACTTTTGTTGCCCCATTTGGTGCGCGTTTCCTCATTACTAACTCCAGGGCTCGAGAAACTAACTTGGACGTCCACGGAATGGCGTGATTTTTGTCAAACTACGCGCGACGAGATCAAGATATTCGACGTTCTGATCACTCGAGTTCACGATGTTTACGCCAATAGAATACTCCAGGTACTCTCGAGTATGCAAAAAATTACCCTTCACGCACTACCCGAGGAGCAACCCTGGAATATCGAGGAATTTGTGGAAAAAACCGAGGAATCGTGCAGACTCGCGGCAATTGACTTGCATCGTCGTAGTTTAATGGTCGAAGAGGCGGTCGAAGAAGTTTTGCAATTGGTCAAAAATGCTGCTGCATCCTTCAGACCAAACGCCGAAGCGGATCAATACGATTTGGCAAATAGCGATGGCAAGTTTTTTGTATCATTGATGCATTTCGATGACTTGATAAAAAATTGAAATAATTGAAAATAATTGAAATAATTGAAATAATTGAAAAAAATTGAAATAATTGAAAATAATTGAAATAATTGAAATAATTGAAATAATTGAAAATAATTGAAAATAATTGAAATAATTGAAAATAATTGAAAATAATTGAAATAATTGAAAATAATTGAAATAATTGAAAATAATTGAAAATAATTGAAATAATTGAAAATAATTGAAATAATTGAAATAATTGAAAATAATTGAAATAATTAAAAATCTATGGATTGTCGATTGAGGAGGCTAAGGTTAATGTGTTTGTTGATGTAAGAAATTAATTGAACTTGCAGGATCACAGGGTGGCGAGGACGAAGCTGCCCAGCAGCAACAAGACTGGACCGCCGTTTGGGCGTGCTTCGACGATCCTCATCAATTGCTCACGACACCGGGGGCTGGTTTGTCGAAGAACATGCAAGAGATGGTACGAAACGCTGTTTCCGAAATGAGAAGATATTATTCGCGAAAAGTCGTGGATGTTCTGATAAAAGTAACGAGAAGTTCCCTGGACGCCATCAGACGACGTTTCGTGCGTGAAATTGATCCTGGTATTCTCCACCGAAATTAATTGAATATTTAGTCAAGTCAAATTTTCAAAAAATGGCACCTTTTTTTAGAAAACATCTCAATCAACCGGAAATTTCTTATGCCAAAAAATTCTGGGACCAAAAAAAAATCTACCTGCCCCTCAAGCAAAAAGGGTTGCAAGGGTTTTAGTGCACAAATTCAATTTTAGTCAAGTAATCACGAATTTGCCAGTAATTTTCTCATGGATTCAAAAGAATGTCCTGAAAACTCCAATAAAGGAATCTTTAACCCTTTGTCTGTAAACCTGGGTCATTTTTGACCCACCCGATATCGTTTCCGCCGATTACTTCTGCCAATTACTTCCGAAGTAATGAAGCTACAGAATTAGATTTTTTTTTTAATTACGAATTTTTTTCTTAGTGTCCCCACAAAAAAACGGCCGGACACGAACGACCCAGGTTTACAGACGACGAGTGCCAAAAAAACGTTTACAGACGAAGGGTTAAAATGTATTTTTGTCGTTTTGCTGGAATTTTAAGAAAACTTTTCTGCCATTTTAGAATGGCGAAGAATTAGACAGATATTTTTTTTTTTCAATTTTTTTAGAAGAACCACCACATCCGGTGTTTCTTCTTCAAGCGACGCTCATGATTCCATCGGTGGTCGTTAAACCGAGTCTCGAAGAAGTTCAGGAAGCACTTACAGCCGCTGGCAAAGCAATCGCCGGCGTTTCCAAGGGTGTTGCACAGTGGAATGCCGGCAACAGGGTAACAAAATGAATACCATAAATAAATAAAAAAATAAATGTCACAAACTGACGAAGGATTTGTCACGAAGAACGCCGCATGGCGTGGAGTTCCATGGGCTCCAAAGAGAAATCTTCTCGACGTCGTCATGAGAGCTCAGGTCAACGCGGATCGTCGTCACGACGACGGCGAGCCTGAGGACGCTAAATCCCGCAGAAGACGATTGTACAAAATCGTATCGGAGGAAAGACCGATGTTTCCTATACAGCAGAGAAATTTTCACACAATGGTGATGGAGAATAAGGAAGTGGCGAAAGTATTGTCGATGTTGAGTTCCTGCACTCAGGAACTGCGCCAAGTAAGTTAAATTCAGGTGAAACTGGACTCAAGTCGTTCATAAAACTAAAAAAACTAACTAAAACCCAGAAAAATTGAAAACGAAGAAAATGACACCTAAAAAAAGTCTGTATGATCAAAAACACGGGAGTTATGGCTGTTCCAATATTTATTCTCTGCACACCCCCTTAAGAATTTCAAAAAATATAATACTAAAGAAACGAAACTTGAGAATTTGAAAACGAAGAAAATGACGGCTGAAAGAAGTCTGTATGATCAAAAACACGGGAGTTATGGCAGTTCCAAAATGTATTCTTTGCATACCCCCTTAAGAATTTCGAAAAACATAATACTAAAAAAAGTAACTTGTGAATTTGAAAATGAAGAAAATGACACCTGAAAGAAGTCTGTATGATCAAAATACGGGAGTTATGGCTGTTCTAAAATTTATTCTCTGCGCACCCCCTTTAGAATTTCGAAAAAAATAAAACTGAAAAAAAAAATATCTTGAGAATTCAAAAACGAAGAAAATGACGCCTGAAAGAAGTCTGTATGACCAAAAACACGGGAGTTATGGCTGTTCCAAAATTTATTCTCTGCACACCCCCTTAAGATTTACGAAAAAAATAAAACTGAAAAAAAATAACTTGAGAATTTGAAAACGAAGAAAATGACGCCTGAAAGAAGTCTGTATGATCAAAATACGCGAGTTATGGCTGTTCCAAAATTTATTCTCTGCGCACCCCCTTAAGAATTTCGAAAAAAATAAAACTACAAAAAAGTAACTTGAGAATTTGAAAACGAAGAAAATGACGCCTGCAAGAAGTCTGTATGACTAAAAACACGGGAGTTATGCCTGTTCCAAAATTTATTCTCAGCATACCCCCTTAAGAATTTCGAAAAAAATAAAACTCAAAAAAATAACTTGAGAATTTGAAAACGAAAGAAATGACGCCTGAAAGAAGTCTACGATAAAAAAACACGGGAGTTATGGCTGTTCACTATCTCATTATGTTTTACCGCAATTGTCACAACCCTTTGAGGGAATTCCCTTGCGTAGTCGGTATATATAGAATTTCTTGGAAGCATCGTGGAATGTACGGAGGAATTTTTTTCGAGAATAATCGTGAGTACGTCTGGAGCACCCGAGCACGGTCTATCTCGTGCGTGATCTCGTGCGATCGATAACAGCTGTTGTTCCACTCCACTGACCTATATAAGGAAAGTTCGGTCTCAGTCCGACAAAGCACGCTGCGACGCAGTATTTTTGCTCCGCCGATCGACTCGATCGTGCGAATCGTGCGCGCGTGCTGCTATCACTGAACAGCTGACGCCGGCCGCGTTGCGTCAGTTCCCTCGCCCATGTTCGACAAATTTCAAGATGTTTTTCGACTCATTATTTTCCGATATTATCTGTTTTTCAGTGCTCCAATTAACTATGTAACGTTAAACAAACCAGTTATTAAATATCGCGACAATAAGAGTCGCGTCTTTCCGAAAATTTTGCCTACGCAGAGGGGACAACAGATAGTGACTGGTCTGGCGCCTTTTCTTCGTGAATTTTTATTTCTCGGGAATAAAATACTTCAACAATTAACGAAATGCAGCTGCAGTGTTTATCCAGATACGCAATTGATCCCATGAATATGGTAAAAGGTATGAAGAAAAGTAAAAGCTGTCAGTATATTTCTACGCGACGTTGAGAAAAGACATAACCTCCAAACGTGGTGCAATATCAATTTTTCCATCGGGTTCGCTCTATCTTTTTGATCTACCGTTTTTTAAATCTTTATTAAATTTTATATCTTTTGTATGGTTGCTTTTTTAGCCCCAACTTTACCAGCTTATTTAATTTTCATTTTTATTTTCGAATTTTTTTTTCCGCATTGTCTACAGGAAATAGTAAATATGGTATAAAAAAAATAATGGTGAAAATATTTTTTGTTTTCTTTTTATTAAGAATATCGCCTTAAAGGGTTACAAAATTTTTTTTTAAATCTCTGATTTCAGGATCTCGTGGATTTCCTGGATCGTTGGAAGCCGTACAAATTTTTGTGGAAGAACGAGAGAAGCGTGCGAGAATTGTTGCTGATATCGCTGACCGAATTCGAGGGTACGCTGCGAAAACACGGCGAGCTCGAGGATCGTTTGGCGACGGAACCGAATATGATATTGTTCGGAACGTCGATAGCACTGTCGACGGAAAAATTGAAATACGGTCTTTACACGGAGATCAAGGGTTCGACCCACAAAATTGGTCAGGCAATGAAGAAGAAGTACCGCCGTGAGATGGAATACGTTTACGCGGTGATGAACGAGATGGAGAGAAAGTTGGATCGTCAGATACGGGATCTAGATGACGTTAGATTGATAATGGAGACGCTGAAGAAAATTCGAGAGCAGGAAGTCGACATGGAACTGCGAATAGATCCGATCGAGGAGGCTTTCAACATCGTCACGAGATACGATGTCCCGGTCGATCGCGAGTGTTTGGAGCAAGTTGACAATTTGCGTTACACGTGGCAACAATTATTGTCACGGGCTCTCGACAGTCACGTTTTATTGCTCGCTCTTCAGCCCCAATTCGAGGAGGAGCTGCGCAATAATTTGGAAAAATTTCGCACCGACAACGAGTCTTATTGCGAGGAGTACAGATCAACGGGCCCGATGCAATCGGGACTCACACCGAGAGAAGCATCCGACAGACAGATTCTGTTTCAAAATCGTTTCGACGGAATGTGGCGAAAGCTTCAGACTTATCAGAGCGGAGAGGAATTGTTCGGTCTACCGACAACCGATTATCCGGAATTGTCGCAGATACGAAAAGAATTGAATTTGTTGCAAAAATTGTACAAACTTTACAACGACGTGATCGATCGGGTCAGCAGTTATTACGATATACCGTGGGGCGAGGTGAGAATTTTACTTTTCATTCATCCTTTTGGAAAAATTCGCTCAATACGATCACGAAGACTTCCAATATGGCGGCGTGAAACGCGATCAGCTGATCGGCGTATGCGCGTTGCGTTCACATGAAAACGCCGCGTCTCGCCACGAGGTGGCTAAAGTTTTTCAAGCTTGCCTCTTACTGTTTACAAAGAAAAACCCGTTCTAGAATTGTTGGGTAGGATGATATGTCAGGGTCATTCCATGTCAAATCGACCAATAGTTGGAATCGACCCCTTTCAATTTCGATGAAATTTGGTCAGAAGTTTTCTTCCATCGTGAAACGAAGTTCGACGATGGAAAAAAATTTATAAAATTTGTTCGATAATTCGAAATTTCACAATTTTTCAAGTTTATTTTTTAAATATCTCGATAACTATATAGTTGCGAAAAAATCGATCTGGGTTCGTCTTAAAAAGTATACTTGAGGCTACGAAAAGAAAAATATTTCTATAAAAAAGTTTACAAAAATGATGAATTTGGAGAATTTTTATTTTTTAAAAATCATGAAAATCCATTACCAACATTACATTTTTGGTTCAATCTTTTTTATATAATACCTTGTACTGATCTTTAAAGATCCTGAAATTTTCAGAAAGGTATTCTTTTTTTTGAAAAATACCAATTTTTGAATTTTGGTAAAAATATTTTTTTTTCTTACCTCTAATTTCAGTTAAGTTGAGCAATCATGTTATTTTTACTCCTCAAAATTACAAAATTACATGATTGCTCAAATTTACTAAACTTAGTGGGAAAAAAATTTTTTTTTTTACTAAAATTCAAAAATTTGATCTTTTTGAATAAAAAAGAACACCTTTTGGAAAAATTCAGGATTTTTTAAGATCAGCACAAGGCATTATATAAAAAAAAATGAAACAAAAAATTTAATGCTGATCGTGGATTTCCACGATTTTTAAAAATTCAAAATTCTGCAAATTCCGCATTTTTTGGAATATTTTTTTTTCGTAGCCCCAAGTATACTCTTCAAAACGAACCCAGAACGATTATTTCGTAACTATAATAGTTTCCGACATATTTAAAAAGTAAACTTGAAAGATTGAACAAATAGCGGAATTATGAATTTTGCATAACTTTCGAAAAAAAATTTATTCATTTTTTTCTTTTGGTAGAACTTCGTTTTATGGTAAAAGAAAACTTCTGACCAAATTTCATGGAAATCGAAAGGGGTCGATTCAAACTATTGGTCGATTTGACATGGAATGAACCCTCCGTGATATTTTTATGAGTGGGAATTGAGATAATTGGGAGATTTCATAAAAATATTACTTTCTGCTGAGAATATAAAGGCTAAAATATAATATTAATTGTTCTTTTTTCCTTAACGTTTCTAAAAATTGTCCAAAAGTTATAAACTTCACAAGGCTGAATAAAAAAAAATTGCTCCTTCAAATATGGCGATACTGCGCTAATAAAATTAATGAAGATTGATGACGATCCTCAAGAGTTTCTTTTTTTTAAGAAAAGAAACTTCAATTTAAACACCATTAGCGGTATTGATGAACTTTTCAATTGAAATTTTTCAAAGGTCAACATCGAGGAGATAAACAACGAATTGATGGAGTTTCAAAATCGTTGTCGGAAATTGCCAAAAGGATTGAAAGAATGGCCAGCATTTTTCGCCCTGAAGAAGACGATCGACGATTTCAACGACATGTGTCCCCTTCTCGAGTTAATGGCGAACAAGGCAATGAAGCCAAGACATTGGCACAGAATCGTAGAGGTCACTGGTTACACGTTTGACCTTGAGAGCGAGGGTTTTTGTTTGAAAAATATTCTCGAGGCGCCGCTTCTGAAGTACAAAGAGGACATCGAGGACATTTGCATATCGGCGATGAAGGAAAAGGACATTGAGGCGAAATTGCGTCAAGTCGTGAACGAATGGACCTCCCACGAATTGACGTTCATGACCTTCAACAATCGTGGCGAATTATTGCTCAGAGGTGACACAACTGCCGAGACAATTGGACAATTGGAGGATAGCCTCATGATACTCGGTTCACTCATGTCAAATCGTTACAACGCACCGTTTAGAAAACAAATTCAACAATGGCTCTCGGATCTTTCCAATACAAATGAGATACTGGAAAGATGGCTGTTGGTGCAGAATATGTGGGTTTATCTCGAGGCCGTTTTTGTCGGTGGTGACATTGCCAAACAGCTGCCAAAGGAGGCAAAGAGATTCAGCAAGATTGATAAAAGTTGGCAAAAAATCATGCAGAGAGCACACGAGACTCCGGGTGTCGTTCCCTGTTGCGTCGGTGATGACCTTCTGAAACAATTGTTGCCACATCTTCAAGAACAGCTGGAACTGTGTCAAAAATCTCTGAGCGGGTCAGTTGAGATGTTTTTATTTAAGGGGAGGCTAAATACCGACATTATTACTGAAGCCCTACATTATCGACTCAAAATCGTTGTCCACACTTTTTCCAATACCGGTGGATGAATATCAATTATATTTATGAATGAATGATGACTGAATTGCACAATGCAAATGCGAGACATAAATCAACGATTTCGTTAATTGCCACTGACTTGTTAGACAGTTTGGATAGAAGTCTGATGAGAATAATATTTATTTCATAGGAATTCGATATGGGGCCGCCCTCCTTTCGGATTTCTATGAACTGGATTTCGCCATTTTGTTTTTCGATAAAACGCTAAATTTATCAACATTTATCTCGTGATTTGGATTCCAACCATACGTTGCAGTTTTTTCATAAAATAATGTCGAAAACGTATCGATATTCGTACTTTGGTGTTCGTCATGGAGACCCACTCTTGGTTTTAGCTGAAATGCCGTAAAAACATTGTAATTTAATATTTTCAATTACAGATTCCTGATGATAATCGGATCTGTAATTTTTTTTTTGTTTTTCGTAAAAAATTTAGTGGGGCTCCATTTGTGCCATAATTCTGATGATACTGTCAAAATTTTATTGATTTCCATCCATTCGTGACAGAGCAAGTTTGGATTCCAATTTCGAGGTGCTAATGTCGGTTTTTAGCCTCCTCTTAAGGCTAGAACTTCAGGAACAGCAAGTTTTTACTTTCTGAACTTGACTAATGGTTTATTGATAAATTTCGTGGAAAAATTCAATTTACAAGTGAAATTGTTGGAATAATTTTGTAATTTTTTACTTGGTTCGAGAAATTTATATATGAAAATTTTTTTGGATCGATTCACTTTGATAAAAATTTGATTTTGTTGACAAAATATGGCACTTTCAACTTTTGCAAAATTGTTTTTAATCCCGATGAAAATTTAAACTCATTTATTCACGGTTGCACTTTGAAATGATTTGTTCAAATAATGTTACATTGGCTTGAATCTCATTTTCAATCTATTTATATCGATCTTGGACATAATACAGTTATAAAATATCAAAATTTTCATTGTTTTTTTTTTTTAATTTATGCGCTCGTAGGTATTTGGAAAAAAAACGCATGATGTTTCCGAGATTCTTCTTCGTCTCTGATCCCGCCCTTCTCGAGATTCTCGGTCAGGCATCGGATTCTCACACGATCCAGAATCACCTTCTCTCGATATTCGACAATACGAGATACGTGAAATTTCACGAAATTGAGTATAACAAGATGATGGCGATAGTGTCATCGGAGGGTGAAACAATCGTGGCAAGTATGGAGGCAAAATAAATTTTAAAAACCCTGCAAATTGGACATTTGCACATTGGTTTCTCATCTTTATCCATAGTTCACGCAGCTTCCTTTATCACAAAGTATGGCGATCAAATTTGACTTCCTAACAAAGGAAGCTTTGTTAACTATCGAAAAACATGAGTAAACAATGTGCAAATTTGCCAAATTCTTTCAAATTAACTTCTTGCCAAATTTGATTTTTGCCAAATTCAATAGCGAACAACCTTCATCACTATTTTGATTGTCACTATTTTAATAACGAACATCCTTAATTGATAGCTATATTAGCTCTGTGCAAAGTTTTAGTGCAACATCTTAAAAATTACACAAGTTCGAGCGTTTACGCTATTTTTCAAAAAATAAAAAATTTCATTACATTTTAAGCCCTCCATGGATTTCCTCCAAATTCAGTAGCGGACAACCTTGATAGCTATACTAGTTTCTTACAAAGTTTCACTGCGACATCTTGAAAATTGTGCAAGTTAGAGGGTTTACGCTATTTTTCAACAAATTCAAAATTTGATAAAAATTTAATCTTTTGATCGATTTTTGTCAAATTCAATACCAAACAACCTTAATAGCTGTACCGATTCTGGACAAAGTTTGAGTGCAATATCTTGAAAATTGCAGAAGTTAGAGAGTTGACGACATTGTTGCAAAAACGAAAAAAGTCGATAAAATCTGAACACTCGTTAGAATTAAAATAACAATTCTTCATAGTGAAGGGTAATTTGTGCTGGACAAGTGTTACAAATTTCAGCTCGATATCTCGAAGCGTTCTTGAGTTATTAATTATTTATATCCGAAACTCAGGATACACACACACATACATACATCCGGACATTTTTTCTAAATATGATTTCTCGATGTTTTGGGACATTTTGAACGCATTGGCATACAAATCTCGAAAAAAAAAAATTCCCAACAAAGCTCTTTTCATTTCAAAACAAAAAATATTATCATTATTCCCAAAATTATATTAATGAATTATATTGCCAACGAGAAAGATGATCAAATTAAGAATGAAACGAAATCGAGTGGTAGACAATTACCAATGTTTCCAAATCTTTTAAAAATGTAATGAGCTTTTTCTATTTTGTAGCAAATTTTTTTCAAAGACTTATGGAAAAAAAATGTGTATTGTGAGAATTATTGATGACGAGGACTAAAGGGTTATTTTGGTCTAGAAATAATGTGTTGTAAAATATGTTGTAAAAAGAGGAATGGTAAAAATATATGGGGCTGTCCACGTCAATTCACCTAGCCTCCAGACCACAAAATTTTTTATTTGCTTCGTAATTTTTTATGTTGTTATCCGTGCTCTGAAACATTTTTCTGAATTTTTGCAGATTTTTTGGAACAACCATTTCTGAGTTATGATTTTTTTTTAACCGAAAAAAGGACGATTTTTTTAAATCTGAAAAAATTCACAAAAATTGTATGATCAACGTAGAACAGTCTCCTGCTCGCGAAAATGTGGTGCAATTTTTGTTTACATTTTTTTCGCCTAATCAAAACCTTTTTGTGCATAATAATTTATTTAAAAAATCCACTGCGAACAGAGACGTCGTTTGGGAGACAGAAAATAATGTGGAACATAATCTTCAGATAAACCTTCATAATTTTATTTTGTTTATGGCTTACGCACATTTTTTTTCTTCAAAAAGTTGTGTGTCGTGTGCTCTATTGCACTCGAGTATTCTTTTATAAAAATGACTCCATCGCGTTGAGGAATAAAACAATGTATTTGTTGGGTTTGCGGAATCCTTTTGACTAATTCAAATCGTTCACGCAGCTGATAAGCTGCATGAAAGGTGAAAAAAATATAAAAAAAATTTGCGTGATAAGGTGAAAAAAATATTTAAAAAAGTTTGCACCACATGTTCTACGTTGATCATACAATATTTGTGAAATTTTTCAGATTTTTAAAAATGGTCCTTTTTTTCGGTTAAAAAAAAATCATAACTCAGAAACGGTTGTTCCAAAAAAACTGCGAAAATTCAGAAAAATGTTTCAGAGCAAGGATAACAACATAAAAAATTACGAAGCAAATAAAAAATTTTGTGGTCTGGAGGCTAGGTGAATTGACGTGGACAGCCCCATATATATCTTTTTTTTTTATCCAGCTCGTCAAAATGCTCAAAATGTATGTCTTTAGACGAGAATACGACCTTAAGCAATATATTATAAATTTAAAAAATAAATATTATAAATTTTATTATAAATTTTGAAAATAAATATTATAAATTTCAGCTTGAGAGGGCTGTCAGAGCGGAGGGTTCGGTGGAGACGTGGTTGATGCAATTATTGCAAACGTCCCAGCAATCGCTGCACGCGATAATACGTCAATCGAACACGATGATAAACGATCAAAATTTCAATCTTCTCGGATTTTTGGACAAAATGCCGGCTCAAGTTGGAATCCTAGGGATTCAGATGATCTGGACGAGGGATGCGGAACTCGCGCTTATGCAAGCACGTGCGGACAAAAAGATAATGGGCGAAACGAATAATCGATTTCTCGAACTATTGAACACTCTGATCGATCAGACAACGCGCGACTTGACCAAAATCGATCGAATCAAATTCGAAACATTGATCACCATTCACGTGCATCAACGCGATATTTTCGATATTCTCGTGAGTTTTTCATCCCTCGTGATTCCTTGAATTGAGAAATTTACTATTACGTCTATTTTATTCTTATTCCTTTGGTATTTGTCATTATTTTAATTATTTCATTCATTTATTCATTACTTCATTATTTTTATTATTCGTCATTATTTTGAAATTAATAATTTTTATGATTTTCATATTATTTTCCCTCGGAATTTTTGTTATCAATTATCTGCAAAACTTTTGTTTCAGATGGAAGTGATATTATTTTTGTAATTGGTAAATGTAAAATGTAAATTTACTGATCGCAAAATACTAAAATTATAAATTCCAATAAATAATGAACCTTCTCAAGATGCGCGAATTTTTTTTAACCGAAAATTAATTTTTATCGGATTAAAAAATCATAATAAATATTGGTAAAATAATGGAATAATGGGATCCCGAAATGTATTTAAAATTGCGCTATACTAATTGACATTTCTATAACGCACATCACCAAATTCACAATTTGAAAATTTGACTGCTTATAAATTCCGTTTAAATTGTAGGATTTTCATTCATTCATCTCAAATTATAGAAAAAAGTGTAAAGAATCTTGACAAATACATGACACCGTAAAAAAATCATTCAATCAATTAACAAATCGTTTTTGAGAAAAATAAGTTTTTTTTACTAATCGCACATCATTTTACTTCTAATGGTCAAAATAAAAAAACAACGCATTGGTTCTAGGAAAAATAAATAGTGTTAAATATAAAAAAATTTCAAGCGGAAACAATTACTCAAGAATTTATGGACAATAATTTCGGATTTTTAATAGTAAAAAAAAAAAAAAGAAATGATAGTAATGAATGTTATATTTTCGCGAATATAATGAATATTACAAAATTTTCCTGCAGCCGCTTTTTATAATTACAAAATTAAAAATCAACGATTTTTAAATTAATGTGTTAATAGAAAAAAATTCTACACATTCACACATTCTATTTTATTCTACACCTTTTTATTCTATACATGATATTTTTTACACAAAAGTTTCTACCCAAACTATTCTACACAAGAGAAGTGACAAGGAAAATTATTCTACACAAGACAAGTTGCAAGGAATATTATTCTACACAAAATTATTTTACACCGGTTCCTACGCACATTATTCTACACCTGAGAAGTAGCAAGGAATATTATTCTACACAAAATATTCTTTGTGTAGAAAATGTCACGTGTAGAATAAAAATGTGTAGAATAAATTCCTCCCCGTGTAGAATAACTTTGTTCAGAATAATATTCCTTGCCACTTCTCTTGTGTAGAATAATGTGTGCAGAAACCGGTGTAGAATAATTTTGTGTAGAATAATATTCCTTGCCACTTCTTTTGTGTAGAATAATTTGCGTCGAAAATTTTGTGTAGAATAAAGGTGTAGAATAGAGTGTAGAATAATATTCCTTACCACTTCTCTTGTGTAGAATAATGTGTGTAGAAACCGATGTAGAATAATTTTGTGTAGAATAATATGTCTTGCACTTTCTCTTGTGTAGAATAATATGTCTTGCACTTTCTCTTCTGTAGAATACTATGTCTTGCAACTTCTCTTGTGCAGAATGATATTCCTTGAAATTTTTCTTGTGTAGAATAATTTGTGTCGAAACTTTTGTGTAGAAAATGTCATGTGTAGAATAAAAATGTGTAGAATAGAGTCCTCGCCGTGTAGAATAATTTTCTGTAGAATAATATTCCTTGCCACTTTTCTTGTGTAGAATAATGTGTGCAGAAACCGGTGTAGAATAATTTTGTGTAGGATAATATTCCTTACCACTTCTTTTGTGTAGAATAATGTGTGTAGAAACCGATGTAGAATAATTTTGTGTAGAATAATATGTCTTGCAACTTTTCTCGTGTAGAATGATATTCCTTGACATTTTTCTTGTGTAGAATAATTTGTGTCGAAACTTTTGTGTAGAAAATGTCATGTGTAGAATAAAAATATGTAGAATAGGGTCCTTCCGCTCTTTGTTAAATTAAAAAAAAAACATGATAATAAAATTTCAAAAAATAATAGTACATACATAGTGTCATACAAAATTTTATTGCACGAGGGCGTAAAATGGGTCTTTTACGTACGGAGTGCAATAAAATCTATTTTTCTGTACAGTGTCGTCTGAATGTCCGAATAGTCTCGGACTTCGAGTGGCTGAAGCAATGTCGTTTTTACTTCAAAGAGGATCTGGATAAAACGGCAATATCGATAACCGACGTCCAATTCACGTATCAGAACGAGTACCTCGGTTGTACGGAGCGTTTGGTCATCACACCGTTGACGGACAGATGTTACATAACGCTGGCTCAGGCATTGTCAATGTCAATGGGTGGTTCACCTTGCGGACCAGCCGGTACCGGAAAGACCGAAACGGTGAAGGACATGGGAAAGACACTGGCTAAATACGTCGTTGTCTTCAATTGCTCCGATCAGATGGATTACCGTGGTCTGGGTCGAATCTACAAGGGTTTGGCTCAGAGTGGCTCGTGGGGATGTTTCGACGAGTTCAATAGAATCGAACTTCCGGTTTTGTCCGTAGCGGCGCAACAGGTTGCCGTTGTTCTCGCGGCGAAAAAGGAGAAGAAACGACAATTCGTCTTCACCGATGGAGACCAGATTGAAATGTGTCCCGAGCTTGGTATATTCATAACCATGAATCCGGGCTACGCCGGACGCAAGGAATTGCCGGAGAATCTGAAAATTCAATTTCGCACAGTCGCAATGATGGTGCCCGATCGACAGATAATAATAAGGGTCAAACTCGCAAGTTGCGGTTTTCTCGAGAACATAACGTTGGCGAGAAAATTTTACACCCTTTACAAATTGTGCGAGGAGCAACTGACCAAACAGGTTCATTATGATTTTGGCCTGAGAAATATTTTATCGGTACTGCGAACATTGGGCGCCTCGAAGAGGGTCAATTCACGCGATTCCGAGAGCACAATCGTCATGAGAGTACTCAGGGACATGAATTTATCGAAATTGATTGGTAAGCTACACCCAGAAAAAATATCTGGTTCATTGAACTCAAGTCGAATACACGGAAAAAATGATCTGTGAACACTGCTGAGATTTTCATTAATCTTTACATATTTTCCCATCAACAGCGCCTCCCGAAAGGGCGAACTGTGAAATTTGCATATTTCTTTGATACAATATACAGATTTCATATACAGAGTTGTGAAAATAGTAATGTAAAAGTAATGCATTACCCATTACTTTAAATAATGTATGTTGGATAAGTTTTCCATTGCAAATTACAAAAGTAACGTGTAATGAATGAACGGTCCGTTACAAATGAAAATAGTAATGTGTAATGGATGCGTGCTCCAATACGAATGAAAAAAGTAATGTGTAATGTATGCATGTTCCATTACAAATAATTAAAGTAATGTGTAATGGTTGCGTGTGCCATTACAAAAAAAAAATAACGTGTAATGGATGAGTGCTTCATTACAAATTACAATTGAAAAAAAAGTAATTTGTGGTGGAGAATATTCCATTACAAATTAGTGTGTTTCTACGACAATTTTGAGCAGGTGCTATTTTGCTCAAAAATCTATTAATTTTTCAATGAAAATAATTTGCGTGTATGAAGTTTTCGTTAACTTTACTATCGTAGTGGTAAATGTATGAGCGGTCATTTACTGGAGTAATTTTTATTCGATTCTTGAATTGTAATTTTTACAAGAATGGAGTAAAAATTACTCCAAAAAATCACCGTTCATACATTTACCACTACAATAGTAAATTTAACAAAAACTTGATACACACAAATTATTTTCATTGAAAAATTAATAGTTACCTTTGAGCAAAATAGTACCTGCTCCAAATTGTCGTAGAAACATACTAATTTGTAATGGAACATTCTTCACTACCAATTACTTTTTTTTCAAATGTAATTTGTAATGGAGCACTCATTCATTACACATTACTTTTTTCATTTGTAATGGAACATGCATCCATTACACATTACTTTTTTTATTTGTAATGGGACATGCATCCATTACACATTACTTTTTTTATTTGTAATGGCACATGCATCCATTACACATGACTTTTTTTATTTGTAATGGTACATGCATCCATTACATATGACTTTTTTTATTTGTAATGGCACATGCATCCATTACACATTACTTTACTTATTTGTAATTACACATGAATCCATTACGCATTACTTTTTTTATTTGTAATGGCACATGCATCCATTACACATTACTTTTTTATTTGTAATGGTAGACTTGTCCATTTCACATTATGCAGTGTAATGGGTAATGAATACAGTAATGCATTATCAAAATAATGCATTATTTACAACTCTGATTCTAAGTATGTGCTTCGTATATTCTACAGAGACCATTGTAAATGTTACAGCTCAAACACAGTGAATTTCTTAATTTCTACTTTGTCATTTTTTGCTGTGAACATTCCATTTTTTACAGTTTAATTCAGCATTTATAATTGTTTGAAAAGTAGTAGTAATCCATTATTTTATAATGGATTCCCAGTAAAACGCCTGAATTACAGTTCTGAACCGTATATTCTGATTTGAATTCAGTAATTTTCAAAATATTATACATGAATTTTCACTGATCATTTTTGAAAGAATTGAAAGAAAATTTCCTTTCAGTTGACTAAGAAATTATCGAATCAACGATTACAGCACCTACGACTAGATCTTTTTTTTTTTTGTGTATGTCACGATTATTGCTACACGATATTTGATCGATAGTTCATCATACGAGGAATCAATGAACCTTTTCTTTGGATTTTAATTAATCCGTAACTTTTTAGATGAGGACGAGCCACTTTTCATCTCCCTCGTCGCCGATCTATTTCCAAATCAGGCTCTCGAAAAGACTTCGTATTCCGAATTGGAGACGGCGATCGATCAACAGGTACAAAAAGCTGGTTTGGTCTATCATCCACCCTGGGTCTTGAAACTGATACAACTTTACGAGACCCAGAGAGTGAGACACGGGATAATGACACTGGGACCAACAGGAGCTGGTAAAACTGCTTGTATTCAGGTTCTCATGAAAGCACTCACCCAATGTGGCGATTATCATAGGTGAGAAAAATATTAATTATAATTGGAATGTCAATTGAAGGTCAATTGAAAGCTACAGGATCATGCAGCCGAAAGAAACCGTATTTCATGGGTTTTCCTTTTTGAAAATCATAATTACGTATTTCTACGGATTTCCGGTATTTCAAAGAGTGACCTCTGAAGTCAATCATTTTTCCATGTAAAATTAGATCATGTGAAAATCATTAAAAAATGTGGGGTCACTCAGGAAGATCGCAGAAGAATTTTGTTGAATTTTCAAGGGATTTGTAATTATTATAAATAATCAGAAAAAAAAACGATTTGCTTATCTTGTCTTCGATAAAAGGAATTTCTGAAAAATCGAATGTGAACAAAAGGGCGGTAAACCGAGGGTTTTGATTTTTGCGAAAAATTGAGATAATTCTCCAAATGAAAAGTATACATCAGAAAAGATAATTCTTCCATCAAATACTGAATTTATGGATGTCAAAAAGAATCTGAAATTTCAGAAAGATTGATGCAGTCGTTTTTGAGATACTTTTTGTGACTTTTTAAACGTAGTTTCGAAAAATTGAAATATGAAATCTCTTTGAAATTTTAAGGTCACATTTATAAGATGATGCACCGTAAAAAATGTTTTAAAAATTAATTTTGGGACAAAATAAAATCTGTCAATTCTAAACAAAACTCAAATTTGATTGCTTCGATCGCGATTAAATCAAACTTTGATTATTTTCAATCTGGAATTTATGACAGGACCAGAGTTGCCGCAATTATAATGAAAAAATAATGCATTATTTATTTTAGAAGTAATGAAAATTCTATGATAGAAACATTAAGCATTATTTTTGTAATGAAAAATGTGAAACCTAACGATGATGCATTAAATTAATAATGAATGGTACAAAACCGAAGAATAGTGCATTACTTTGAGTAATGCATTACATTGAGCAATGTATTACTTTGAGTAATGCATTACATTGAGCAATGCATTACTTTGAGCAATTCATTACATTGAGTAACACATTACATCGAGCAGTGCATTACTTCAAATAACTCATTACATCTATAAATAATGTATTACTTTGAGTAATGGTTTAAAGGAATAAAAACAATTTCTGTATGTAGAGAGCAATGTCAATCTTCCTTTTCGTATGATTTTTTATAATCATAATGCGTAAGAATAATACATCTCAGACTGTATGTGTTATTCCCTTAAATTTTTTACAGATTAATTCCTTTGTTTAGATTTCCCTCTATGGAAATTCGTTTTTTTAGATTCCTAATGTTTTACTTCGAAAATATAATTCGGTACGTTGTTTTGTTTTTTTTTATTTGTTAGCTCAGATTTGAACCTACAGCATCTTTTTCTTTTTTATCTTTGACCAGAAATTGTCAAGAGAATAATAATTCCTGTTCATATACGAGTGTTTACTTTTTTTGACTCGAATAATTTAATGTATTTTTTATTTATTTGTGAATCAACCAAAAGAAAAAATCATCTTCCACTTGTGCATTTTTTTATTTGTCAGATCAAAGGGAAATGCGCAGCATATATGTATTTTATTCTCTTTCGACTCAAATTTTCAATTCTAATTTCAAATTTCAAAACGGGAATTATTAGTTCCGTTGACATTCCGATGTTTACATTTTTGGGTTTTTTTACGTAAAAAAATTTCATAAACCCATACCATCGAGTCCCTGAACCGGTTTCATCAATCCATATTTTCCACTTTCCTAGATAAAAGGAAGATTTTATCGCATTGTCCTATTGGACTACGAATGCATTAAAAATATTTTTATTCCGAATAATGCATTATTCAAAATGTTCTGTATTATAGTAATGAAAAATTAACGCTACTTTGCAATATCTATTACTTTAATAATGGACAATGGAACATTTTTGCATTACTCATTATTTCAGTAACGAGTAATGTAACTCTTTCCACATTATCCATTACTTCAGCAACGGATAATATAATGCTTTTCCAAGTACTCATTAATAACGTAATGCATAATGTTTCATTTTTACATTTTCCAGTACTAATGTAATGCTGAATGGTCTGACATTTCTATTAAAAACTAAAAATATAATGCAATATTTTTTTTATCACATTATTCATTGAATGAATAATGTGTAATGGAAGTCCCATTATTAAGTAAAAAAATAATCATTAAACAAATCGATGATGCATTATTAAAATAATGTATTTTTTGCAACTCTGGACAGGACTAACAAAATCTTTTTCACAAAAAGGGAAATGCGAATGAATCCAAAGAGTATAACAGCGGCTCAGATGTTTGGTCGTTTGGACGTCGCGACGAACGACTGGACCGATGGAATATTTTCGGCACTGTGGCGAAAAACATTGAAAATCAAGGCCGACGAGCACGTTTGGCTAGTCCTCGATGGTCCGGTTGACAGTATATGGATCGAGAATTTGAATTCCGTGCTGGACGACAACCGAACGTTGACACTTGCCAATGGCGATCGTTTGCCAATGGCACCAACGTGCAAGATCATTTTCGAGCCTCACAATATTGATAATGCGAGTCCAGCCACCGTATCTCGCAATGGTATGGTCTACATGAGTTCATCGGGACTCGATTGGAAACCGGTGGTAACAGCTTGGCTGAAAAGTCGAACTCCACTCGAACAGGAAGTGCTGGAACAAGCCTTCGACGATTCTTTTGCCCAGGTACTTCATTATTTGATTTGTGCATTCAAAGATCCAAAAAAGACAATTAAAACGACATCAGGAGTCACCAAACAGCTGATCTTGAAAATAGACTTGGAAAGGAAACCATCACGAATCTGGGATTTAAATTTGTAATGGAATATCTTAGATATAATCAAGGATTCATTTGATTAAATCCACGAATCTTGAAATCGTTTGATGGAGATTTACATTTGGAGTTGTCCAACCGTGGATGTCGAGACATAAAATTAATATGACATTCAGCTTTAGAATTTCAGATTCTGGAAATAATCAGAAGGCCTTTGTAAAAAAAAACTAGAATCTCAAAATCCTTTGATGCAGATTTATCCCAGAAGCACTTAAACTCTACAAATAAGTGCAGATAATTGAAGCATAATCTAGAGTCATACAAGGACGTATCTCGCAAAAGTTAAAAATGCATTTTTAGAACACAAGAATCTTTGATTTCAGTCCTGAAAAAAGATATCTTGGAAATGATGAAGGATACATTATCGAGAAATTATGAATCTTGGTGTTCAGTCTGAAAAGATTCCCAATGAGAACAAAAAATTCATTGAAAATCAGGACTCGTGAGTTTAGGTTAGTCTGGAAAGATCAAAGATCCATTTAAAAAAATCTTAGAATCCTAAAATCGTATGATGCAGATTTACGTTTGGAGTTACCTTACTGTGGATGTCGAGACCGATAACATCCAGTCTTAGAATTTCAGATTCTGGAAATAATCAAAAAGCCTTTTAAAAAATTCTAGAATCTTAAAATCTTTTGATGCAGTTTTATTCCTGAAGCACTCAAATTCTATAAACGAGTAAAGATAATTGAACCGTAATCTTGAGTCATATAAGGACATATCCCGCAAGAATAAAAAATGGATTCTTAAAAGAGAAGAATTTTGGCTTTCAAACTTCAAAAATCTTCAAAAAAGTCTGGAACGTTTTGTATGCAATTTCGCCGGAAGTCAACATAAACTAACTTAACAAACGGGATTTTGAAGGCGAAAAATTCGGCTTTATTTTCGGTTTTTTAAATTATTTTTACAATTTGTTTTTAGATTTGGACTCTATCTTGAAAACACCCGTTTCTCGACTTTTTTTCCCTCTTTTTGGGTGCACCCATCTTCCAGAGGAAATTTTTTTAAAACGTTTTTACGATTGGATTCATAAAATGGAAAGCTTGAGCTTCAATTTCCTTTTTTTTTAACTTTCAGCGATTTTTTTTTCCAAAGTTATCCTGTTTTTTGTGAAAAAGAGGAAATTTGAAAAGACCCCCATAACACGAAAATAAAGGGGATTCACGAAAAACTTCAAGATAGCAAAAAGTTGCGTCTGTTTTTGTTGAGTGCAGAATTTTTTTTCAATTTTTTTTTTTTATTTTCATTTTTTTCCCAATTTTTTTTTTCTCATTTTCTAGTTCGGAGCTCGGATCACTCAATTACCATAACTCGAGAAATACGGAATTATTGATAAAGTTTTAAGAGGGAAAAATACTTTATTTTACCATTTTGAACAAATTTTTTTCAAATTTTTTTTCCCAAATTTTTTTTTCCAGCCTCAACATGAGAAACCAAAATTTTGGAAAATAAATCCGAAAAAATTCCTCTCAACTCAACAAAAACAGACGCAACTTTTTGCTATCTTGAAATTTCGCATGAATCCTCTTTGTTTTCGTGTTATACGGGATTTTTCAAATTTCCTCTTTTTTCACAAAAAACTAGATAACTTTGGGAAAAAAAATCACTCAAAGTTTAAAAAAAAAGGAAATTGAAGCTCAAACTTTCCCATTCATGAATCCAATCATAAAAATGTATTCAAAGAATTTCCTCAAGAAGATGGGTGCACCTGAAGACAGGGGGAAAAAGGCGAAAAACAGCTGTTTTCAAAATAGAGTCCAAATCTAAAAACAACGTGTAAAAATAATTTTTAAAAAGTGTACATCAAGAAATCACGAATCTTGGCGTTGAATCTGAAAAGGTTCCGGAGAACAAAAAAATCCATTAAAAATCCGCATTCACTTCAGGTTAATCCAGAAAGATCAAAGATCCATTTTTAAGAATCTTAAAATCGTATGATGCAGATTTACGCCTGGAGCACCCAAACTCTGGTCCTGGCAATGAAGGTTCTCCAGTGCAACGTGATCCGTCAAATGCTCTGTCTCTTGGAGGGTCTCGTACCACCGGAAATGCCGCTGGAGGAGGTCGAAGACGAGGACGATCTGGAGCGAGACAAGCCCCAGCCAATGACAGCGGATCATCTGAAGCGTCTCTACGTGTTTTCCCTTGTCTGGGGAATCGGTGCATTGCTCGAGACAGCGGATCGCGCAAAGTACGACGAGTATTTCCGTGAAAACTTCCAAAATCTGGATCTGCCAACGTCGGAAAAGTATCCGGAGGCCAAAATATTTGATTTTATGGTGAACGAAAAGGGCAAGTGGGACACTTGGACGACAATGGTGACGTCCTACGTTTATCCGGATTATGCGACACCGGATTACAACAGTATCCTCGTGCCGATACCCGACAACGTTAGAATCCAGTATCTCATTGATCTGATTGGTCGTCAGGATCGTGCTGTCCTTCTAACCGGTGAGCAGGGTTCGGCCAAGACCGTGATGATGAAGTCATACATGAAAAGGACGAATCCCGACACGACACTCGGGCGTTCCTTCAACTTTAGTTCGGCAACGACGCCTTATCAATTTCAAAAGACAATCGAGAGTTACGTGGAGAAGCGTCTTGGCAGCACATTCGGTCCACCAGGAGGCAAAAAGATGCTCGTCTTCATCGATGACATCAATTTGCCGCAGATAAACGAATGGGGCGATCAGATCACGAACGAGATTGTGCGACAGACGATGGACATGAAGGGTTTCTATTCGCTGGACAAACCCGGTGACTTTACCACGGTCGTTGATGTGACATTTTTGGGCGCTATGGGTCAACCCGGTGGAGGCAGAAACGACGTACCTTCGAGGCTGAAGAGACAATTTTGCATCTTCAATTGTACATTGCCGAATGACGCATCGGTCGACCGGATCTTCAGTGTTTTGGGTGAAGGTCATTACAATACGAAAAGAGGCTTCTCATCGGACATTAGAAGTCTGGTGAAGAAAATGGTACCTCTGACAAGGATACTTTGGCAACGTACCAGAGCCAAATTGCTGCCTACACCCGCTAAATTTCACTACGTCTTCAGTCTGCGTGATCTCTCGAGAATCTGGCAGGGAATGGTCGGGACATTGTGCACCGTTATTGAGAAGGAAAATTCTCTGATGCTACTTTGGAAGCACGAGTGCTCGAGGGTTTTCAGTGATAGATTGACCCAGCAAACGGACAAGGAATGGTTTGACAAGGAACTGATCAGTGTCGTGGAGGAGGCACTTGGTAAATCTCACGTTCGGATGATCGATGCAGAACCGGCATTCGTCGATTTTATGAGGTAGAGATTTTGAATACTGCATAAGAAATTCTTGAAACAGAATATTTAGTTGTGCAATTAAATAGTAGTGAATTTTTCCCATCACTGTTCCTTTTATTGATGGGAAGAAATGAGCACCATATCTAAAGATATGTAAAGATGATTCTTTCGATTTTATGCCCATTTTTGATGATTAAGATAGCCAGACAAATTTAATTGACAAGAAAAAATGTATGTGGGTCATTCCATGTCAAACCGACCAAGAGTTGGAATCGACCCCTTTCAATTTCGATGAAATTTGGTCAGAAGTTTTCGTTTTCAATAAAACAAAGTTCTACCAAAGGAAAAAAAATTGAATTTTTTTTTTTTTGAAGTTATGCAAAATTCAAAAATTCACTATTTTTCGAATCTGTCAAGGTTATTTTTTAAATATCTTGAAAACTATTATAGTTACGAAAAATCGTTCTAAATTGGTTTCAAAGAGTATACTTGGAGCTACGAAAAAAATAAATATTCCGAAAATGTTGTTTGAAAAATGATGGATTTGAAGAATTTTGTATGTTCAAAAGTCGTAAAAATCAAAGTTCCATATTTTATATCGCGATTTTCAGAAATTCAAAAATTGATATCTTTGAGACAAAAAAAAACACCTCTCTGAAAATTTCAGGATCTTTTAAGATCAGTATAAGGTATTATATTAAAAAAATTAAACCAAATATAAAATATGGAACTTGGATTTTTACGATTTTTGAACATTCAAAATTCTCAAAATTCATCATTTTTTTCGTAGTCCCAAGTATACTCTTTAAAACTAATTCAGAACGATTTTTCGTAACTATAATAGTTTTCAAGATATTGCAAAAATAAAATTGACAGATTTGAAAAATTGTGAAATTTTGAATTTTGCATAACTTTCGAAAAAAAAAAATATTTTTTTTCCTCTGGTAGAACTCCGTTTTCTTAAAAAGGAAAACTTCTGACCATATCGCATCGAAATTGAGAGGGGTCGATTTGACATGGAATGACCCATATGCAAAATAGAAATTAACATTAACAACATTAACAATTTTAAAGGCATCTAAAGATTTAAATATCCGTTTGATTTCATGCCTAATTGTCTTTTTATGATTTGTCTTTGGTGAATCTGTACCCAATTACAAAAAAAAACATCTTCCGGTGAAGGTCAAATCCAGTCCAGATGTCCAATGACATCAGATAGAAACACAAACGATTGTCATTACCATTTCTAGAATGGATTTCTAGCAGTATGGAAGAACGTGCTATCTCAAATTGTGCTAGAAGAACGTGCTGTCTCAAATTGTGCTAGAAAAACGTGCTATCTCAAATGGTGCTAGAAGAACGTGCTATCTCAAATTGTGCTAGAAGAACGTGCTATCTCAAATTATGAGGGAAGAAGGTGGCATCTCCAATTGTGATCAATTGTGATTAATTGGAGATACCACCTTCTTCTCTCATAATTTGAGATAGCACGTTCTTCTAGCACAATGTGATCAATTGTGATTAATTGGAGATACCACCTTCTTCTCTCATAATTTGAGATAGCACGTTCTTCTAGCACAATGTGAGATAGCACGTTCTTTTAGCAAAATTTGAGATAGCACGTTCTTCTAGCACAATTTGCGATAGCACGTTCTTCTAGCACAATTTGAGATAGCACGTTCTTCCATACTGCCGTCGATTTGAAAAAAAAAAAAATTATTTCAACAGGGACGCACCTGAGCCAACTGGTGAAGAGGGTGAAGACGCCGATATGGAATTACCAAAGGTCTACGAGCCGGTCTACGATCATCAGATATTGCGCGACCGTTTGGAAATGTTTCTCACGCAGTTCAACGAGATGCAGCGTGGCGCAGGAATGGATTTGGTCTTTTTTCCAGACGCAATGTTGCACCTGGTGAAGATATCACGAGTGATAAGACATCCCCGTGGCAATGTCATGCTGGTTGGTGTCGGTGGTTCGGGAAAGCAGAGTCTCACGAAATTATCATCATTCATAGCCGGTTACAAGACCTTCCAGATAACCCTGACGAGATCCTACAACGTTGCGAATTTTTTGGAAGACCTCAAATTCTTGTATCGCTCGTGCGGTGGTCAGGGCAAAGGTACGACCTTCATATTCACGGACCTCGACATCAAGGAGGAGGGTTTCCTCGAGTACCTTAACAATATACTGAGCTCGGGTGTGATAAGCAATTTATTCACGCGTGACGAACAGGCCGAGATAATCTCGGAATTGACGCCGACGATGAAACGAGAGAATCCAAAGAGAACGCTCAACAACGAGCTGGTGATGGATTTCTTTTTGCAGCGTACCTGCCAGAATCTTCACGTTGTCTTCTGCTTCTCACCGGTTGGTGAAAAATTTCGCAATCGTGCTCAGCGTTTCCCCGCTCTGATATCCGGTTGCACCATAGATTGGTTTCAACCTTGGCCTCGTGACGCCCTTGTCCTCGTTGCCCATCATTTTCTGCACGATTTCGAGATTGCCTGCAGCGACGAGGTCAAGGGTAACCTCGTCGATGCGCTTGGCTCGATACAGGACGTCGTGGCCGTTACATCGGCCGAGTACTTCCAAAGATTCCGCAGAGCAACTCACGTCACACCCAAGTCCTATTTGAACTTCATCGGTGGCTACAAGAACATCTATCGCAGCAAACAGCACGAATTGGGCGAGGGAGCGCGGAGAATGGACACGGGCCTGGCCAAACTCGAGGAAGCCTCGATATCGGTTGAACTGTTGAAGAGAGATTTAGCCGCGATGGAACGTGAATTGGTGCAAGCGTCGGAGAAGGCTGAGACTGTTTTGCTGGAAGTCACCGAACGTGCGATGCAGGCGGAAACATTCAAGAATCAGGTTCAAAAGGTGAAGGAGAAGGCGGAAGTTTTGGTGGGTTGCATAGCCGAGGAGAAGGCAATTGCCGAGGAAAAGTTGGAGGCGGCTAAACCAGCGCTGGAGGAGGCGGAAGCTGCCCTGAACACGATAAAACCAGCACACATAGCGACCGTCAGAAAACTCGGCAGACCACCTCATCTGATAATGAGAATAATGGACTGCGTTCTGATACTTTTCCAGCGTAAAATTGGCCTCGTAGTTCCGGACCCCACGGCAATGTGTCCAAAGCCATCGTGGGCCGAGTCATTGAAAATGATGGCTAGCACCACTTTTCTTCTGCAACTTCAGAATTACCCGAAGGACATAATAAACAACGAGATGGTGGAGTTGCTTCAGCCTTACTTCAAAATGGAGGATTACAATATGGAAACGGCGCGAAGAGTGTGCGGCGACGTTGCCGGTCTTCTCTCGTGGACCAAAGCAATGGCCTTCTTTCATTCGGTGAACAAGGAAGTTTTGCCACTAAAGGCGAATCTTACGCTTCAGGAGGCAAGATTGAAAGTGGCGATGGAGGATCTCGCAGGTGCCGAGAGGGAATTGTCCGAGAGAGAAATGGCGCTGCAAGCGGTGAAGGAACAGTACGACGCTGCTGTCTCGGAAAAACAGAGATTGACCGACGCGGCCAATGTTTGTCTGCGAAAAATGACCGCGGCAACGGCGCTCATCAATGGTCTCGGAGGTGAGAAAATTCGCTGGACCGAGCAGAGCGGAGAATTCAAGGTTCAATTGGGCAAACTCGTTGGCGACGTACTTCTGGCAACGGGTTTTCTCTCCTACTGCGGTCCTTACAATCAACACTTCAGATCCGAACTCGTTGTCGCGTGGATGAACATTCTCGAGAGTCGAACGATTCCATTCACCAAGGATCTGAATATAATAAGTATGCTCGTTGATTCGGCAACTGTCTCGGAATGGACTCTTCAGGGTCTACCGAACGATGAACTGTCCGTTCAGAATGCCCTCATTGTCACCAAGTCATCGTCCTATCCGTTACTCGTTGATCCGCAGAATCAAGGAAAAATGTGGATCAAGAACAAGGAGACCTGCAACGAGCTTCAGATAACGTCCTTGAATCACAAGTACTTCAGATCCCATCTCGAGGATAGTCTCTCGTTGGGCAGACCAATGCTCATTGAAGACGTTGCCGAGGAATTGGATCCGGTTATCGACAATGTCTTGGAGAAGAATTTCATTAAATCCGGATCAATCGAGAAGGTCATCGTTGGTGACAAAGAGTGTGACGTCATGCCGGGCTTCATGCTTTACATAACGACTAAATTGCCAAATCCAGCCTACAGTCCGGAAATATCAGCGAAAACATCGATAATCGATTTTACAGTGACGATGCAAGGTCTGGAGGATCAACTTTTGGGTCGTGTTATACTTATGGAGAAATCGGATCTCGAAGCCGAGCGCGTTGCACTCTTCGAGTCCGTCATGACGAATCAGAGGTCGATGAAGGAATTGGAAAGTACTCTGTTGCACAGATTAACGTCGTCGGAAGGTTCGTTGGTCGACGATGAGGCACTGATCGGTGTTCTCAGAGAAACGAAATCAACGGCTGAGTCGGTCAACGAGAAGCTGCAAGTCTCGGCGTTGACGGAGAAGAAGATAACTATTGCGAGGGAGGAATTTCGCGCTGTTGCGGGACGCGGTTCGATTCTTTACTTCTTGATCGTCGAGATGAGCAACGTCAATGCGATGTATCAAAATTCTCTGAAACAATTTTTAACGATATTCGACAATTCCATCACGAAATCGACCAAGAGCACGATAACGAGTGAACGCATCGAAATAATACTCGATCATTTGACCTACGAGGTCTGGGCTTTTACACTGCGCAGTCTTTACGAGAGACACAAGTCACTCTTCACTCTGATGCTGGCGATGAAGATAGATTGTCATCGTGGAACGATATCGCACACGGAATTCATGGCCTTCATCAAGGGTGGCGCGTCCTTGGATCTAAATGCCGTTGCCCCAAAACCATTCAGATGGATTCTGGACATAACTTGGCTGAATCTCGTTGAGATAAGTAAACTTGAGGTATTCCAGAGTTGCCGAAATTATAATGTAAAAATAATGCATTATTTATTTTAGAAATAATGAAAATTCTATGATAGAAAGCTATGAAACTAAATACTTCTTCAACGCTTCAAATGCTTCTCAAACTATATACACTATAAAGTTTAATTTAATTTTAACCCTTAATAATTTTTAACAATTAAACTCTATACACTATAAAGTTTAATTTAATTTTAACCCTTAATAATTTTTAACAATTAAACTATATACACTATAAAGTTTAATTTAATTTTAACCCTTAATAATTTTTAACAGTTAAACTATATAAACTATAAAGTTTAATTTGATTTTAACCCTTTATAATTTTTAAGAATTAAACTATATAAACTATAAAGTTTAATTTAATTTTGACCCTTAATAATATTTAACAATTAAACTATATAAACTATAAAGTTTAATTTGATTTTAACCCTTAATTTTTAACAATTCAACTATATAAGTTATATAAAGTTTAATTTAATTTTAGCCCTTAATAATTTTTAACAATTAAACTATATAAACTATAAAGTTTAATTTGATTTTAACCCTTTATAATTTTTAACAATTAAACTATATAAGCTATGAAGTTTAATTTAATTTTAACCCTTAATTATTAAGCATTATTAAGCATTATTTTTGTAATAAAAAATGTGAAACCTAACGATTATGCATCAAATTAATAGAAGAATAATGCATTACTTTGAGTAATGCATTACATTGAGCAATGCATTACTTTGAGTAATGCATTACATTGAGCAATGTATTACTTTGAGTAATGCATTACATTGAGCAATGCATTACTTTGAGTAATTTATTACATTGAGCAATTCATTACTTTGAGTAACACATTACATCGAGCAGTGCATTACTTCAAATAACGCATTACATCTATAAATAATGTATTACTTTGAGTAATGGTTTAAAGGAATAGAAATAATTTCTGTATGTAGAGAGCAATGTCGATGAAATCTTCCTTTTCATATGACTTTTTATAATCATAATGCGTAAGAATGATACATCTTAGACTGTATGTGTTATTCCTCCAGATTTTTTACAGGGTAATTCGTTTCTTTAGATTTCCCTCTATGGAAATTCGTTTGTTTAGATTCCTAATTTTTTACTTCGAAAATACAATTCGGCACTTTGGTTTGTTTTTTTTAAAATTTGTTAGATCAGATTTAAACCTACAGCATCTTTTTATTTTTTATCTTTGACCAGAAATTGTCAAGAGAATAATAATTCCTGTTCATGTACGATTGTTTACTTTTTTTTTACTCTCGAATAATTTCATGTATTTTTTTTTTATTTGTGAATCAACCAAAAGAAAAAAATCATCTTTCACTTGTCCATTTTTTTATTTGTCGGATCAAAGGGAAATGCACAGCAAATATGTATTTTATTCTCTTTCGACTCAAATTTTCATTTGTAATTTCAAATTTCAAAACGGGGATTATTAGTTCCGTTGACATTCCGATGTTTACATTTTTGGGATTTTTTACTTAAAAAAATTTCATAAACCCATACCATCGAATCCCTGAACCGGTTTCATCAATCCATATTTTTTACTTTTGTAAATAAAAGGAAAATTTTATCGCATTGTCCTATTGGACTACGAATGCACAAAATATTTTTATGCCGAATAATGCATTATTCAAAATATTCAGTATTATAGTAATGAAAAATTAACGCTACTTTGCAATATCTATTACTTTAATAATGGCTAATGGAACATTTTTGCATTACTCATTATTTCAGTAACGAGTGATGTAACTCTTTCCACATTATCCATTACTTCAGCAACGGATAATGTAATGCTTTTCCAAGTACTCGTTAATAACGTAATGCATAATGTTTCATTTTTTCATTTTCCAGTACTAATGTAATACTTAATGGTCTGACATTTGCATTATTAACTAAAAATGTAATGCAATATTTTTTTAATCACATTATTCGTCGAATGAATAATGTATAATGGAAGTCAAGTCCCATTATTAAGTGCAAAAATAATCATTAATGAAATCGACAATGCACTATTAAAATAATGTTTTTTTGCAACTCTGAGGTATTCGCCGAGGTTCTGACGAAAATCGAGTTCAGCGAGAGAGAATGGAGAATCTGGTACGAGAAGGAGAAACCCGAGGAGGAAGAATTGCCATGTGGTTATCAGAAGAGTCTCGATGTCTTTCGCAAATTATTGCTCATCAGATCATGGAGTCCCGACAGAACCTTATCGCAGGCTAAGAAATACATCGTTGAGTCACTGGGCAAGGATTACGGGGAAGCCAAGATTTTGGATCTTGAAGCGACATGGCTTGAATCTGAGCCCAGGACACCGCTTATATGTATATTATCGATTGGCTCTGATCCAAGTCCACAAATTACGGCTCTAGCGAAGCAAAAAGCTACACGTGAGTTTCCTCATAATAATTCCAAAAATTCATCGTCATTGTGCAGTAATTTATCTGGCTAATGTCCAGATTTCTGCTGATTTGATGCCAGGGTAAAAATCGCTTTTATGAATCGATGAAGAATCTTTTTAAAAAAAAATCAGAACAAGAACCTTGAATTATTAAAATGGTATCTGAGGGAAGCAAATGATTTTGCGGAATAAACTTGAAGAGAAAGATGCCTAAAATTTGTCGTGAAAGGTTTTTTGATTGACCCAGGATCTTGGAAACAGTGATCGGCAATATCGATTTTTTTCAACGATATTGATTATATTAATCATTTGTTCGAAAAATTAATAATTAGTAAAAAATAATACTAATTTTTAATACAAATTTAAAATTCATGGAAGAATGTTAGTCATTTTTCTGAAAAATTAGTGATTAGTAAGAAAGTATTTTCAATTTTTCAAAAAAAAATAATAATTAGTGAGAAAATATTTTTAATTTTTGTAAAAAAAATAGTTATTAGTGACAAAATATTTCTAATTTTTTGAATTGAATTAGTAATTAGCGAAAAAATATTACCAATAGTTTTTTCTAAATATAATAATTGACAAGGAAAATATTATTAATTAATAAAAAAAACAGCAATTTGTAGAAAAGTATTGTATACATTTACGTATTTGTGTGTACGGATTGAATCATGGTTGTAAGTTCAAAAAACTCTATTTAAAAAGTTGTTTTTTTTTTATAACAACTAGATCTTTTGAATATTTGACAAAATTAGTATTTACTATATCGAATGTCATACGATATCATATAAGTTATCATTAATACGAATATTTAATCAGTATTTATTAAAAAATGCGTAATAATTTTTTATTTATTTATTACTTTTTCCAACATTAATACAACATTTCTCCAAAAAAATATTGATTTTTTGATTATTTAGCAATATCTTTCTCGCCAATTACTAATTCTTGGAGAAATATAGTAATATTTTATCGTTAATTACTCATTTTTTTTGTTGAAAAATTAGAAATATTTTGTCATTAATTACTTATTTATTAGAAAAATTAGTAATATTTTTTGCTAATTATTAATTTTTCAAAAAAATTGAATAATAAAAATAGATTGATTTTTATTGCCGATCACTGCTTGGAAATTAGTGGCTTATTTTTTTCGCAGCACTAAAATCCGTGTCAATGGGTCAGGGACAAGAATTTCACGCTCGTCGTATGATCGCCGACGCAATGAATACCGGATGTTGGGTACTCTTGCAGAATATACATTTGTCATTGCCTTTCTGCACCGAGGCGATGGACGCCCTCGTCGACACGGACAACATTCACGAGGCTTTCAGGCTTTGGATGACCACGGAGGTACATCCGCAGTTTCCAATCGGATTGCTTCAGGTACGCGATGAAGGTCGATCATGCTAACTATTTGCAAACATTTTGCGCTCAAACGTCAACTTTTGTTTACTTCAAGACATAGTTGTAAATAATGCATTATTTTGAGAATGCGTTACTGTATTAATTACCCATTAGACTGCATAATGTAAAATTGACAAGTGTACCATTACAAAATACAAAAGTAATGTGTAATGGATGCATGTGCTATTACAAAATTAATAAAAGTAATGTGTAATGGATACATGTGCCATATTACAAACCAAAAAAATAACGTGTAATGAATGAATGCTCCATTACAAATTACAATTGAAAAAAAAGTACTTTGTAGTGGAGAATATTCCATTGTATGTGTATTGCATAAGTTTGCCATTACAAATTACAAAAGTAACGTGAAATGAATGAATGTTCCAATACAAATGAAAATCGTAATGTGTAATGGATGCGTGTTCCATTACAAGTAAAAAAAGTAACGTGTAATGTATGCATGTTCCTTTACAAATAATAAAAGTAATGTATAATGGATGCATGTGCGATTATAAATCATAAAAAACTAACCTCCAATGAAACCTCCATTAGAAATTACAATTGAAAAAGAAGTTATTTGTAGTGGAGAATATCCCATTGTATGCGTATTGGATAAGTAAGCTATTACAAATTACAAAAGTAACGTGTAATGGATGCATGTGCCATTACAAATAAAAAAGTAATGTGTAATGGATGCATGTGTCATTACAAATAAAAAAGTAATGTGTAATGGATGCGTGTGTCATTACAAATAAGAAAAAAGTAATGTGTAATGGATGCGTGTGCCATTACAAATAAAAAAAAGTAATGTGTAATGGATGCATGTGCCATTACAAATAAAAAAAAAGTGTTGTGTAATGGATGCACGTGCCATTATAAATAGAAAAAAGTAATGTGTAATGGATGAGTGCTCCATTACAAATTACAATTGAAAAAAAGTAATTTGTCGTGGAGAATATTCCATTACAAGTAGAAAAAATGCTGTGCTTGCATTAGAAACTTGCACATTGCTGGTCCACTATTTTATTTCGCTCGAAACAAATTGAGATGGAAGAAAAGCAAGTAGGGTCTCATTGTCATATTCTCTGAGCACGCATAAGTGTGTTTCGACAACAATTTGGAGCAGATACTATTTTGCTCAAAGGTGAGTCTATCAATTTTTCAATGAGAATAATTTGGGTGTATCAAGTTTTTGTTAACTTCACAGTCGTAGTGATAATTGTATGAACAGTGATTTTTTTGGAGTAATTTTTTCTCCATTCTTGGAAAAAATAACAATTAAAAAAAAACTTATAGGTGTCAGTGTAATTTAACTTAATATACACTGACACTTATGAACTGTTATTTTTTGGAGTAATTTTTACTCCATTGTTGTAAAAATTACAATTTAAGAATGGAGAAAAAATTACTTCAAACAATCACTGTTCATACATGTACCACTACGATAGTAAAGTTAACAAAAACTTGTTACAAATTATTTTAATTGAAAAATTAATAGACTTTGAGCAAATACAGCAAATACAGATTACCTTTGAGCAAAATAGTACCTGCTCCAAATTCTGGTACAAACACACTAATTTGTAATGGTATATTCTCCACTACAAATTACTTTTTTCAATTGTAATTTGTAATGAAGCACTCATTCATTACACGTTATTTTTTATTTGTAATGGCACATGCATCCATTACGCATTACTTTCATTATTTGTAATAGAACATGCATACATTACACATTACTTTTTTATTTGTAGTGGAACACGCATCCATTACACATTACTATTTTCATTTGTAATGGAACATTCATTCATTACACGATACTTTTGTAATCTGTAATGGAAAACTTATCCAATACGCATTGTTTAAAGTAATGGGTAATGCATTACTTTTACATTACTATTTTTACAACTCTTCTTCAAGATGGCGATTAAATTCACGAACGAGCCACCGCAGGGCATTCGAGCGAGTATGAAAAGAACTTATCAGGGTGTCACTCAGGACGCTCTGGATTACAGCACACAGGCGCAATGGCCGCCGTTGCTCTATGCAGTCGCATTTTTGCACACTGTCGTTCAGGAAAGACGAAAATTTGGTCCTCTCGGTTGGAACGTACCTTACGAGTTCAATCAAGCAGATTTTGCCGCTTCCGTGCAATTCATACAAAATCATCTGGACGATATGGATCCGAAGAAGGGTGTTTCATGGCCGACTGTTTGTTACATGCTCGGTGAGGTCAGTTATCGAGATATTGAAAAAATTATTTCAAAATATAGTCGAGTGGGTACTCAAAATGATTGGCTCAGGATGCTCTGAGACGATTTTTAAGAAAATCAAAATTTGCAGTAATAGTATTTTCAAAATCACTCAAAAAATGGAATTAGGGTTGGATCTTTGCTATTTGAAAAGCACCTAATTCTGGTACAATTTAATTTCATGATCCACGATCGAGAAAGTTTTGAAAAATTACGAAAAAATGAATGTTGACCAAAAATGGTTAATTATGGAAATGTTATTTATGAAAAAAGTAGTTTTGGTAAAACGATTTCGAAATATGTCCGAGTGGGTATTCAAAATGATCGGCTCAGGATGCACTGAGACAATTTTTGCAAAAAATCAAATTTTGCGTTATGGTATTTTCAAAATCACTCAAAAATTTGAGTAAGTGTTGGAACTTTGCTATTTGAAGAGCACCTATATCTGGTACAATTTAATTTTATGTTCTACGATCGACAAAGTTTCGGAAAATTACGAAAAAATGAATGTTAACCAAAAATGGTTAATTATCGAAATGTTATTTGTGAAAAAAGTATTTTTGGTAAAACGATTTCGAAATATGTCCGAGTGGGTACTCAAAATGTTCGGCGCAGGATGCTCTGAGACGATTTTTGAAAAAAATAAAATTTTGAGTAATGGTATTTTGAAAATCACTCAAAAATTGAGTCACGGTTGGATCTTTGCTATTTGAAGAGCCCCTAATTCTGATACAATTTAATTTTATGATCTGTGATCGAGAAAGTTTTCGAAAATTACCAAAAAATGATTGTTGACCAAAAATGGTTAATTATCGAGATGTTATTTGTGAAAAAAGTATTTTTGGAAAAACGATTTCGAACTATGTCCGTGTGGGTATTCAAAATGATTGGCTCAGGATGCTCTGAGACGATTTTTGAGAAAAATAAAATTTTCAGTAATAGTATTTTCAAAATCACTCAAAAAATGAAATTAGGGTTGGATCTTTGCTATTTGAAAAGCACCTAATTCTGGTACAATTTAATTTCATGATCCACAATCGAGAAAGTTATGGAAAATTAGCAAAAAATAAATGTTGACCAAAAATGGTTAATTATCGAAATGTTATTTGTGAAAAAAGTATTTTTGGTAAAACAATTTCGAAATATGTCCGAGTGGGTATTCAAAATGCTCGGCGCAGGATGCACTGAGACAATTTTTGCACAAAATAAAATTTTGAGTTATGGTATTTTCAAAATCACTCAAAAATTTGAGTAAGTCTTGGAACTTTGCTATTTGAAGAGCACCTATAACTGTTACAATTTAATTTTATGTTCTACGATCGAGAAAGTTTTGGCAAATTACCGAAAAATGATTGTTGACCAAAAATGGTTAATTGTCGAAATGTTATTTGTGAAAAAAATATTTTTGGAAAAACGATTTCGAAATATGTCCGTGTGGGTATTCAAAATGCTCGACTCAGGATGCCCCGAGACGATTTTTGAGAAAAATAAAATTTTACATAGTCGTATTTTCAATTTGCAATTTGAAAATCACCTATTTCTGTTACAATGTTATGATTTGGGATCGAGAAAGTTATCAAAAATGACCAAATAAAGAATGTTGACTAAAAATAGACAATTATCGACACGTTTGTAAAAAAAGTCTTTTTTTTTTATGATTTTGAAACTTGGTCAAGTGGGTACTCAAAATACTCGGCTCAGGATGCACCGACACAATTGTCGAGAGAAATAAAATTTTGAGCAATTGTATTTTAATGTTTCGTTAAAATAAATGTGTCGTTTTCTACAAAAATTAGGATTTGACTATTAACTTTGATAAATCTGCATTTTCAGGTTCAATACGGTGGAAGAGTTACCGATGACTTTGACAAACGTTTGCTGACGACCTTCACCCACGTTTGGTTCTGCGACGTTCTGCTGAGGCCGGGTTTCGAATTTTATCGGGGTTACAAAGTACCCCAGACTCGAAACGTTCATGGTTACGTCGATTACATAAACGGTCTACCGGCGAATGACACCCCCGAGGTTTTTGGTTTGCACTCGAACGCCGATATAACGTATCAGATAAACACGGCAAAGGGTATACTCGACACGATTTTGAATGTGCAACCAAAGGAGGGTGGTTCACAGGGGGGTGAAACGAGAGAGAGCGTTGTCTACAGACTTGCCGATGACATGTTGGCAAAATTGCCGATTCAGTACAACGCGTTCGAGGTTCGCGATGCACTCCAGAGAATGGGAGCTTTGTTGCCGATGAATATTTTTCTGAGACAGGAAATCGATAGGTTAGTTGATGATCATTCAATCCTCATCAACATTTAGACATTCATTAAAGTAAAAAAAAAATAGCAACCACTCGATCTGGGCCAATTTTCCCAGAAACTCAAAATTTCTATAAATTTTCATCGAAAACACTTTTGTGGGCTTTTTAAAATTCCATCAACGCCCGAGCAGAGTTGCCGAAATTATAATGTAAAAATAATGCATTATTTATTTTAGAAATACTATTCATTACAACAGTAATGGATAATGCTAAACGCTGCCATTGTCCATTATTACAGTAATGGGTAATTTAAAGTAGAAACAAATTTTCATTACTATAGTAATGAATGGTACAAAACCGAAGAATAATGCATTACTTTGAGTAATGCATTACATTGAGCAATGCATTACCTTTAGTAATGCATGACATTGAGCAATTCATTACTTTGAGTAACACATTACATCGAGCAGTGCATTACTTCAAATAACGCATTACATCTATAAATAATGCATTACTTTGAGTAATGGTTTAAAGGAATAAAATTAATTTCTGTATGTAGAGAGCAATGTCAATGAAATCTTCCTTTTCGTATGATTTTTTATAATCATAATGCGTAAAAATGATACACCTCAGACTGTATGTGTTATTCCCCCAATTTTTTTACAGGGTAATTCGTTTGTTTAGATTTCCCTCCATGGAAATTCGTTTGTTTAGATTTCTAATTTTTTACGTCGAAAATATAATTCGGTACTTTGTTTTGTTTTGTTTTTATTTGTTAGATCAGATTAGAACCTACAGCATCTTTTTCTTTTTTATCTTTGACCGGAAATTGTCAAGAGAACAATAATTCCTGTTTATTTACGATTGTTTACTTTTTTTTACTCTCAAATTATTCCATGTAATTTTTTTAAATTTGTGAATCAACCAAAAGAAAAAATCATCTTCCACTTATGCATTTTTTTATTTGTTGAATCAAAGGACAATGCGCAGTATATATGTATTTTATTAACTTTCGACTCAAATTTTCAATACTAATTTCAAATTTCAAAACGGGGATTATTAGTTCCGTTGACATTCCGATGTTTACATTTTTTTGTTTTTTTTTACTTAAAAAAATTTCATAAACCCATACCATCGAGTCCTTGAACCGGTTTCATCGATCCATATTTTCCACTTTCGTAAATAAAAGGAAGATTTTATCGCATACCCTATTGAACTATGAATGCATAAAATATTTTTATTCCGAATAATGCATTATTCAAAATACTCAGTAGTATAGTAATGAAAAATTAACGCTACTTTGCAATATCTATTACTTTAATAATGGATAATGGAACATTTTTGCATTACTCATCATTTCAGTAGTGAGTAATGTAACTCTTTCCACATTATCCATTACTTCAGCAACGGATAATGTAATGCTTTTCCAAATACTCATTAATAGCGTAATGCATAATGTTTCATTTTTTCATTTTCCAGTAGTAATATATTGTTTAATGGTCTGACATTTGCATTATTAATTAAAAATATAATGCAATATTTTTGTTTATCATTGAATTCATTATTCATTGAATGAATAATGTACAATGGAAGTTACATTATTGAAATAATGCATTTTTTGTAACTCTGCGCGGAAGAAATCTTCATATGGAATTGCAATTGCGACAGAGCAATTTCTTCCTTGCAACAAAAGCTTTCTCTATTTTTTCAACGTTAGTCGACAGAGCACTATTTTATTTTTTAATTTTCTAAGTCGAGGAGCTTATTTTCAAGCTTTTCTATTTTAATACTTCAAGATTTGTTTCAACTTCTTTGGATTCGCCCGAGTTTTTTTTTTTTACAAAAAATTGATGAAAGTTTCTACTTTTTATGATCAATTCGAAAATTCGTTGACCCTTTTCCACGCCAATTTTCAATTTTCGAAGATATTTCCAAGATTCGAAAACTTGCGAGGGGAAAAATTTGATGGATTATTTCTTTTTTTTTTTTTTTTGTTGAAGAATAATGAGGGTGATCGGCGAGGTACAATCGACCCTCACGGATCTCAAACTCGCCATCGACGGTACGATCGTCATGAGCCAGGGCCTCAGAAAGTCCTTGGACGCAATGTACGACGCTCGTATACCGGACAAGTGGCAAAAAATATCATGGGAATCGGCGACACTTGGTTTTTGGTATACGGAACTTCTCGAGAGGGATTGTCAATTCAGACATTGGTGCAACAACGGACGACCGAATGTCTTTTGGATGACCGGTTTTTTCAACCCACAAGGATTCTTGACCGCCATGAGACAGGTTGTTAAACAAGTGTTTCACTTTTTTTCCAATATTTTTTTGGTCAAAGAACCTTTTTTTCTATCACTAAAAAATACCGGCTGTTGAATTTTGAATTTTCAATTATTTTCAGATCCTTCTAATCCGCATAACTCCAGCAATTTTTGAGATATTTTGCCAATTTTTTTTGCATGGTTAGCCTATTACGAAAGGATATTGATTATTGAATTTTGCGAAGATCGAGCGAAGTGTTCAAATTGCAAAAAATCTTAAGATCCTCAAGATTTCAGCATCTGCATTTTTCGATTTCAGCTCAACATAACTTGAAAAATCCTATTGATATTTTATGTCTCTCATTCAATTTCAGCTCAACATACCTTGAAAAATCCTATTGATATTTTTTGTCCATCATTCAATTTCGGCTCAACATACCTTGAAAAATCCTTTTGATATTTTTTGTCCCTCATTCAATTTCGGCTTAACATAACTTGAAAAATTCTACTGATATTTTTTGTCACTCATTTAATTTTGGCTCAACATAACTTAAAAAATCCTATTGATATTTTTTGTTCCTTATTCAATTGCGGCTCAACATAACTTGAAATTTTTTTTTCAGGGTTTTTCAGATTTTTTTCAATTTTTTTCAGATTTTTATGTTACATATTTTAACCGGAAAAAAAAACAAAAAAATTTCTTGTTCCATTTCGTAACTCGAAAATTATTTATCGTACGAAAAAAAAAGTACAACATGAAATTTAGGATTTTCAACGTACTTTTCACTAAAAATTTTTACGAACTCCTCCAAAAGCTCTGTATGCCATTTTCGGAGCAAATAATGTTTTGATATTTTTTTTCTCAGAACTGACATCTTCGATCTGTCTGTAGTTCAAACAATTTTTTACTTGATATATTTACGGACTATAAAAAAATTGGCTCAGTGGAGAATCCATCCCTTCCCATGCATTTTTCATCCCAAATGAATACACAAATTTCTCTGGGCATTAACAGGGTTGAGACTATCTATAGATATTTTCTAAAGCCCGCATTTTTGTTTATTTTTTGTACTTTTTCAATTTTTTAAACTTTTTCCATTTTTATTTTTTTAAATATCTCTTTGTACATTTTAATAAACTTTATCAATGGACCCATGTACACCAATAAAATCTATTCAAATTTGAGTCAAAGGCTACTCACGTCTCTCGATTCCAAAAAAGAATTAATTTATCCTCTTTGGATACACCGACGTTTCTATGGCCAATGAGTACTTTTTTAGTTCGATTTGGGCATGATTTTTGGGAATGAAGCAATGATACTGCTTTGTTCCTGGAATCGTCTTCGCAGTATCAAAACGAGATTATTTTATTATTTTTCCCTGTCTACGATTAGTAATGATAAAATATCAATATCTACGCTATTTCGTTAAATTACTCTATAATGATAGATTGTATCAATAAAAATGCATTTGAAATAATGGATTCTCCACTACGCCAATTTTTTTATAGTCTATAAATATATCAAGTAAAAAACTGTTAGAACTACAGACGAATCGAAGATGTCAATTCTGAGAAAAAAAAATACCAAAACATTATTTGCTCCGAAAATGGTATACAGAGCTTTCGGAGGAGTTTGTAAAAAATTTCAGTGAAAAGCACGTTGAAAGTCCTAAATATTATGTTGTACTTTTTTTTTTCGTACGATGAATAATTTTCGAGTTACAAAATGGGACAAACGAATTTTTTGTATTTTTTTCCGACTGAAAAATGTAATTTGAAAATCTGAAAAAAATCACAAATTTTCTCGATAGTTGGAACTACTTTCTAAAAAATTGTATGCGATTTTTGGCGATTTCAAAAAATTGGGTTGCTGACTTGACGCGGAATGCCTCATATGTATTTCTTCAGGAAGTGACACGGGCTCACAAGGGTTGGGCCCTCGATTCCGTCGTACTGCAAAATCTCATAACGCGTCACAACAAGGAGGACATAAAGGAGCAACTGCAGGAGGGCGTTTACGTCCACGGTTTGTTCCTCGAGGGAGCCTCGTTGGATCGTAAAACGACGAAGCTCGTCGAGAGCAAGCCAAAAGTCTTGTACGAGCAAATGCCGGTTATCTACATCTACGCGATAAATACAACGGCTGGAAAGGATCCAAAATTGTACGAGTGTCCGATCTACCGAAAGCCCCAGAGAACCGATCAAAAGTACGTCGGTTCCATAGATTTCGAAACCGATCACAATCCCCGACATTGGACATTGCGCGGTGTAGCTCTGCTGTGCGATATTAAATAATTTTCAAAAAAATCAAACGAATAAACACGGAGCATCTAGATAATTTGGTCTTATTATTTTCCACCAGTTCAACCATAAATGATAAACGATAACAAAATATTCTTTGTAATATATCACGATGAATCGACAGGATTCTCAAGGAGCAAAAAAAAATATAGTGAGAAAAAGATATATATTATTACACTAGGGCCCGAATTTTTCATCAACGTGATCGCTCTTAAAATTTTCGACGTCAAATGTTAAATACAGCTTGAATCAGAAGTTGCGTTTCAATCAGAGTTTCAATCTGAGACGGAATTCGTCTTGAAAATGACTTTTTCGTGACTCGTGTCGCAATTAAGATTATAACTCAATCGAACATCAACTCCCGCTCCAAAGTTTGGAAATACCAGTCAATATTTATTGCCGCACTAAAAGTTGCATAACTCCGTCAAAAAAAGCATTTTGACAGGAAGGAATTCAGCTTTATTTTGCTTTTTTTTTTTAAATATTTTTTATCATTTTTTTTCAATCCGATACGCATTTTTGTACCCGACCGTTTTTTGGTCTTTTTCCATCGCGAATTGGGCGCAGAACTCGAGGACATTTTTTTTTTTGTATTTTTTATCTGCGGTACATTTAATCGGGTGTTCTAGTGTGGAATTTTGAAAAAATCGATTTTTTTAAACATATTTTCAGTGTTTGATGTCTCAAGAATGTACTCTCCAAAGGAAATTTAGAAATTCCAATTAATAACGGAGCTATAGCAGTAATTAGTGAGGAAATGTAAGTATGTGTACTATGTGAGTAGATATATATATATAGCATATGAAACCGAAATAAATGTAAGTACATAACGTAGACTGCCTGAAACTGCACTCAAATCTTTAAACGCGTTTTTCTCTAAACTACTTTTTTCGAAACGGTTGACATGATAACTCCAGTTGTAATCAACCGATTTAGTTGACATTTTTTGTGGACATTTTTTATACACCCCTCTATCGCCCCTACCAGATTTATCCTGAAATTTTGTTTTTAACTATTTTTAAAAAATTCACAATTATGAAAAAAAACGGCAAAAAATTAATTTTTTTTTCAAACAGCTGCCATTTTGTGCATTTTTTTTTGCCTGAGGTAGGGGCTATAATGACATTCTTCCTGATGAAGTACATATATATATATATTTTTTTTTCAGATCATAGAATGCCCGCAATCATGTCAACACGCAGAGGCCATTTTTTCCCACCCCCATTTCATCAGCCGGTATCTGTGAAGATATCGGATTTTTTTTTCGCCAATTTTTTTGTAGAATGTTGAAGAATCAATAAATATGTGGTGAAAAAATGAATGCAAAAACATGTTTAGTTTTTTTTTTCATAGCATGTCGAAAAATCCCTAAATTTTGGCTTTCTACACTAGAACACCCCCTTAAAAGGGTTAGCAGACGCTCCATTTTCGTTTTTTAAACATTTTCGTACGATTTTTTCTCGCAAAGTTATTTCACTTTTGACTAAAAAAAGGGCAATTTTGAAAGATGAAACGTAATTCAAAAACCAAGGAATAGCCTGAAATTATTTCAGAATTTTCCTATGAATTTTTTTTTTTAAATATTTTCGCTCGAAACTCTGATGACGATGTCCCGGCGAAAAATTGTATCTGATTGAAATTTTCGTACTTCGTCATATAATAAAAATCTAAACAAATTCAACAACATTTGGCATGCTATAAACAACAATTATCAATAATGTTGCTCAAAAATCATTAAAAAAATGTTTAAACCATTTATTAAGCTGTTGTTCATTAAGCATTGTTGTTTATAGCATGCCAAATGTTGCTGAATTTTTTTAAGATTCATATTGTATCACGAAGTACGGAAATTTCGATGAAATACAATTTTTCGCTGGGACGTCATAAGAATTTCGAGCGAAAATAGTAAACAAAAAAATTTCATAGACAAATTCTGAGATAATTCCAGGCGATTCCGTGTGTACGGGCGCTACTTTTTTCACACTTGACATTTTTTCTCAAACTCCATAGTTTTTGATTTACGTTGCATCTTTAAAAATTTGTCTTTTTTAGCCAAAAGTGAAATAACTTTGCGAGAAAAAATTGTACGAAAATTTTTATGAGACAAAAATGGAGCAGCAGCCCTTTCAAATGCACCGTAGATAAAAAAAGACAAAAAAAAATGTCCTTAAACTATGCGCCTAATTCGCGATGGTTGAAAAAAGGCCAAAAAACGGTCGCGTACCGGATCGAAAAAAATAAAAAAATATTTTTAAAAAAGCAAAATAAAGCTGACCCCCTTCCCGTCAAAACGCTTTTTAACAAATTCGATTATCTTTTTTTTTTAAAGGAGTTATGCAACTTCTAGTACGGCAAGAAATCTTGACTGGTGTTTCCAAACTTTTGAGCGGGAGTGTTTCACGCCGAATTCAAGTTTCAATTCACAACTTTATCGTTAATTCGATCTGTAGTTCAATGTCAAGTGAAGCTGGGGTCTGTACGATAATTGTCAATCGTGAAAATTTCATGGATATCATGAAAATTCGGGCGGGGACAAGATCACCCTCTCAGAGGGTTTAATCCTCCCTCTCTCTCTCTCTCTCTCTCTCTCTCTCTCTCTCTCTCTCTCTCTCTCTCTCTCTCTCTCTCTTTCTTTTTCCGGGATTAATAAACGAAGAACAATCTTCATTCCATGAAAAGTTGAAAAGTGTTCAAAACTTTTTTTATCGCTCGATATTCCATGTCAACGACATCATCGCCGATTTTAATTTCCGCGATATCCGGCGTCGAATTAATCTTGACGATGATCATTTTTTCGTCGTCATTGTCGGAAGCGTAAACGGCGCTGCACATGCTCATCAAAAGGGGTTCCAAAAAATCGTTGATCGTGCGTTTGATCGTATCGATCGTATCGGGACTCAACGATTGTTCGCAGTCGTCAACGTGTCGAATTACTTTACTGAGATTCGTCAGAACTTCGTCCCTCGTTGGTATCGTGTCGTCATTGAAAGTATTGCGCAATTTAACGTGATAATCCATGATTCTGAGGCCAAGATGTGCCCTTTTCGCCGGCAATTTCGTCAAATCGTTGTAGAGCGTTTTTGCTCTCTCGGCCGAGATATCTGTCTCCATCGGATCTTTGCATCTTAGCAGATAACCATAAACGCTATCCTTGTCCTTGAGATCGGTAACGACGTCGATCAGTCTCTCAAGCATCTTTCTCGACGCCTCGTGCTTTGCCTGCTTCTTCGTCATTGCTCGACCTTCCTCCTTGAAGGTCGAGACGACGCAGTGATAGGTGAATATTCTCGCGTGCGGAGGTCCGACGTCGCTTATCATGCGATATTCTGGCTCTTGGAGCTCATTTTCCGCGCAGAGATCCTTGAGCTCGCCTATCGCATTCAGAAAGGGCTCGTTCGCCGAAATCTTTGGAGACGGTGGCAACGTTTCTGGCAACGGCGTCCGCACCGGAGAATCGCACGGCGTCGCCGGTAATTGAGGACAACTTCGAGCCTGTATTATCTCGTCCAGCATATTTTTCGCTGCGGTGTGCTTCGCATCCTTTTTACAACGTCCGGTACCAGTCGCGACGAAACCATCGCACATAACGCGATATGTGAAGGTATTTATGTGCGTACCGCCGCCATCGTGGATCAAATCGTAATTCGGCACGGTTCCCTTCTTCACCATCATCTCCTGGAGTATCGAGACCGGTGTTTTCGCGTTCATCTCGTCCGCATCACAAATTCCGGGTGATCTTCTTCAATCGATGATGAATATCTGAAAAATTTTGCAGACAAACTTAAGGTTTTTTAAGCATTATGGAAATTGGTGAGAATGTAATTTCCATGGATTCGATTACTCTTATTCGCGAAAGGAGTTGTATTTACATTCTACGCTTGGCAGGGAAATTTGGCAAACTTGTCGAACACGAATTGCCCTTCTTCATGAAAAATTTTTGTTTTGATTCTAACGGGTTTCCAGATTTTATCGACTTTTTTCGTTTTTGCAAAAATGGCATAAACGTTCTAACTTCTGCAATTTTCAAAGTATTGCACCGAATCTTTGTACAGAATTAGTATAGCTATTGAGGTTGTTCGGTAGAGAATTTAGCAAAAATCGATCGAAGGATTAAGATTTTATGAAATTTTGAATTTTTTGAAAAATAGCATAAACGCTTTTACTTTTGTCATTTTCAATATATTGCACTGAAACTTTGTGCAGAGCTAGTATAGCTATCAATGTTATTCGCTATTGGCAAAAATCGATCAGAGGATTAAATTTTTATGAAATTTTTTTTTTTTTAAATAGCATACATGCTCCAACTTGTGCAATTTTAAGATATTGCACGGAAACTGGGCAGAGCTAGTATTGCGATCAATGTTATTCGCTATTGAATTTGGCAAAAATCAATCAGAGGATTAAATTATTATGAAATTTTTTTTTTTTTCAAAAATAGCGCAAGTGCTCTAACCTGCATAAATTTCAAGATATTGCTTTGATACTTTGTACAGAACTAGTATAGCTATCAAGATTGTTCACTATTGAATTTGCCGAAAATCTATCGAGGGATGAACATGAACATGAATTTTTTTTTTTTAAATAGCATACATGCTCCAACTTGTGCAATTTTAAGATTTTGCACTGAAACTGGACAGAGCTAGTATAGCTATCAATGTTATTCGCTATTGAATTTGGCAAAAATCGATCAGAGGATTACATTGTTATGAAATCTTTAATTTTGTCAAAAATAGCGCAAGCAGTCTAACCTGCACAAATTTCAAGATATTGCATTGAATCTTTGAACAGAATTAGTATAGCTATCAAGATTGTTCACTATTGAATTTGCCGAAAATCTATCGAGGGATTAACATTTTATGAAATTTTTTTTTTTTTAAATAGTATACATGCTCTAACTTCTGCAATTTCACGATATTGCACTCAAACTGTACAGTGCTAGTAGTGCAGTAGTAGCTATCAATGTTATTCACTATTGAATTTGGCAAAAATTGATTAAAGGATTAAAATTTTATGAAATTTACAATTTTTTGCAAAATAGTGCAAGTGCTCTAACTTGCACTTTTTTCAAGATATTGCACTGAAACTTGGTACAGAACTAGTATAGCTATCAAGATTGTTTGCTATTGAATTTGGCGCAAATCTATCAGAGGATTAAAATTTCATGGAATTTTTTTAATTTTTTGAAAAATAACGTAATGCTTTAACTTTTGTCATTTTCAAGATATAGCACTGAAACTTTGTGCAGAACTAGTATAGCTATCAAAGTTGTTCGCTATTTGTCGAAAATCTATTGAGGAATTAAAATACTATGAAATGTTCAATTTTTTGAAAATAACGTAAATGCTCTAACTTGTGCATTTTTTAAAAGATTGCACTGAAACTTTGTACAGAGCTAATATAGCAATCAAGGTTTAATCATTTGATGAAATTTTTTGATCAAATGATTAAAATTTTATCAAATTTTGATTTTTTTGGAAAATAGCGTGAACACTTTAACTTCCACTATTTGCAGAATATTGTATTGAAATTTTGTGCACATTCAAAATAGTGATCAAGGTTCTTCGCTATTTTTAATTTCTTGACAAATGCGCAATAAGTCGTCACTTTATAAATATTCGAGATCTTTATCCATAGTTCACAAAGCTTCCTTTATGAGGAAGCAATGTGCAAATTTTCAATTTGCAGGCTTTTATAATTTTTTCTTCATCAATCAAACTGCGTTTCTGCAAACTTTTTTTGTTTCGAAATTATCATTGTTTATTACAATCATTGTTTATTTTTCTTACGAATTTTTCTAGCGAATAACGGCGAGGCCAAAAAATGCGAGAGTTGGAAAAATTAGGGCTCGAGTTCTTCTGTGCTTAACCTCACTTTCTGAAGTCGGCGGCTAACCTCTTATCAATGCGATGTTTTTGCACGATATTTCGATATTTATCGCTCTATAATTTATTCGCGATACGGGAAATCTTTAGCGACATTATTCGATGATACTACAAACGCTCGTTCGTAAAGACTTTTTCTAACTGTTTGAATGTCGATAATATTTATTCTTTTGTTGTTGTTCATGTATATTTACGAAATTTCTGCTTACCATTTATCAACGCATTCGCCTCTCCGGAATTCTCTTTGTGATAATTGTGATGTGATCTTTGTTCGTTCTCTAACCGGCTCAATAATGAAGATAACACTGGACAACACATACACTTGTTTACCTGAAGCTCGACTTGAGTCGAGCAGCTAAGTTCGAAAGTTTTTGCGCAATGCGTGATATGATTATTATTATTGCTGTGTAATATTTTCACGAGAATTCAAACGACGATTCGCATTAATTTAATAAATCACGCTCCGTTCCATTTCGCAATTGATAAAGATTTTCCGGACATTAGATAAATACGGAATAGAACTTTAAAAATTGTACGTGTGCATTTAACAAACGTTTGATTTTGGATTTACACTTGATTTACTTTAAAAGTCTGCTCGAAATGTTTGGATGGCAATTTCGAGTCAGTAATGTCGGTATTAGTCTTTTTCGGTCGGTAGGGTAGATTTTTGAGGATACATGTCCGACAACAGTTTTAGCGCCATCTCTTGCATTTTCGTATCTTTACAAGACAAAATAACATGTGCACGTGTTCGGAGTTTTGTTGAATGGAGATCTAACCTCAAATAAGCGGGCGATTAACGGTTTCGTAAATCGTCCAATTTGTTGACGATTCATGTGCAAAAATTGTTTGAAAAAATATGACTACCGATTGCGATTTGATTAAAACGATCGAGGACGATCAAGAAGTGCCGAATTTTTCGGAAAATTCTGACGAGGAGGAAGACGTAAGTCGTTCACATATTTCCTTCAATTTTCAAAAATATTAATGATTGTCAATTTTTTGGGTTGCCCTATTTTTTCCAAATCCCCATCGAATTTTTTTATTTACCTTGATTTTTTTTTCATTCCTTCAATGTTTAGTTTCAACCGCATAAACAAAAGAAGCGAGAGAAGAAAGATTTTGATAGTAATTTTCAATTCGTGAGCGATGCTTCGGAGTACAATCAGGACACTTGGAACGATCTTAGCAAGTACATCAAGAGAAAAGCAAAGACGAAACTTGATGACAAAATAAAGAGGATACGTCGAGCCAATGATGAGGTACGTTATTCTATATCGAAGGAAATTCGCAGATTCAACAATTAAAAAGTATTGAATATATGGGGCATTTCACGTCAAATCGTGCGGTCATCAGCTTGACCCCCTCTGATTTTGATGTCGAATTAATTATGGGTTTCGTTTGGCCCAAAATATGACCTCGAATTTTTAGAAATTTGTATTCAATTTTTAAGGGCTTGCCCGAGCTAAAAAATCATTAAATTGAGGGAAAACGTTAAGAGGGGGCTTTTTCAAATTAATGAAATTTTTTTCACAGAAATTAGGGCCCAAAATAGATATTTTCGTCATAGTTCGATAATGCGCCAAAAATAATTACTATATACATTTTTTTTTTAATTGTGTTTGAATCATCCGTTTTATTTCAGGTCATCGAGGCTAATAAATTTTCGAAAAATGTTGTCGTTCCACTCTTAAACTTAAACCAAGAAAAAAAAATCAAGTTTCACTGGAAAAATATTTTTGGTGTTATTCTCACTACAAGAAACAATCAAAATAAGAAATTATAAAAAAAAAATTATAATACAAAAAAAGATAGTAATTACTTTTGGCCCATTATCGAACTATGATGAAAATATCTGTTTTGGGCCCTAGTTGGTGTGAAAAAAATTTCATTAATTTAAAAAAGGTCCCTCCTTATGTTTTCCCTAAATTTAATGATTTTTTAACTCTGGCAACCTCTAAAAAATAAAATAAAAATTTGAGGTCATATTTTGGGGCAAACGAAACCCACAATTCATTGGACATCAAAATTCGAGGGGGTCAGGCCGTTGACCGCGTGATCTGACGTAGAGTGTCCCATATATAAATATAATAAATAAATAAAAATAAATATAATGAATAACTAATAAATATATATATATAATATAATATATATAATATATTATATATAATATATAATATATTAAATATATATATATATATATAATAAAATAGTAGTAGTAGTAGTAATATATATTTGTTTAAGGTAAATACCCATTACAAAGTTGTTATGATTTACATAACTATAACATGGTTAGCATATTTTACATTTCGGTAAAAAAAGTCATCTTAAGTGAACTAGTTTCTTAGATCTATTTATCCCATATATATAATAAAATAAATGATATAAATAAAACAAAAAATAAAGAAAAATCAATTAAGGATTAAAAATAACATTAAAAATTGTTATTTGATGTTTCCAGAATGGCACCTCCGAAGATCCTGTTGAATTAGATACCGACAATATCAAAGAGGAGGAGGATGGCATCGAATTGTCCGACGACGATTTACGAAAAGGTACATTTTAATAATACAAAAAATAAAAATAATCAATTTTTCTTGGAGCTGCGATAAAAGAAGTCGTCTTTCATTCGCAGATGCTTTCAAGACGAAGGAGAGAAAGGGAAAGAGAAAGATTGTGGCAAAGGAGCACGAGGAACTCATGGATTTTGAGGAATCTGCGACTCCCGACGCATACGCATCGTTTTATCAAATGAATTTGTCCAGGCCTCTCCTCAAGGTATAAACAAGGTTGTTTTTGTAATAACTTACAAATGTTATATTCCCACGAGATTCCTAAGAACCTCTGAATTATTTACAAATTATTATCCAACATCCGGAAATGTGCAGATTATTTTGGATAAATCAAAATTTTAACCCACGGATGAAGTTTTCACAAAATTCAATAGAAAACCTAAATTGATTCACTGCGATACCTTGAAAATTGCACAAGTTTGAGGGTTTACCGAAATTTCGCAAAAACAAAAACATTTCAAACATTTGAAAAATAACAAAAACATGAAAAAAAACTTGCAAATCGGAAATTTGCTCATCGCTTCCTTAGTATTTTTTCGTATTTCCAAATCCTCCTCTATGAGGAAATGTTAGCAAATTTTAGTAAATGTTAGCGGTCACAGTTTTGGCTTCCTCACAGAGGAAGCTTTGTAAATACGGAAAAATACTCTGGAAACGATGTGCAAATTTCCGATTTGCAAGTTTTTTTTACTACCTTAGGTTATCGGAGTAATAAAACGGCGGCTTTGTGTCGTACAATTTTCGATCAAGCTTTTCTTTGAAAATTTCAAAATTCCATAAAATTTGCACGGCTCAAGCGATTTTTGCAAAATTGAATACCAAGTAACTTTTTCCATTAAACTACCATTATAGAAATTTTGAGCCTGACATAACGAAATATGTGCAAGCTAGAGCGATCATGCGCTTTCCCAAAAAATTAAAAATTTTATAAATCACGAACCCCTTGAGCAATTTTCGCGAAATTCAGTACCAACAATATTTTTCACTCAAACTATCGGTATATTCTTTTTTAACCTGATATCGCAAAATTTGCGGATGCTAGAGCGATCGAGCTTTTTCTTTGAAAATTTCAACATCGCATAAAATTTTTGAGGCTCAAGCGATTTTTGCAAAATTGAATACCAAGTAACTTCTTTCATTAAACTACCATTATAAAAATGTTGAGCGTGGTATCACGAAATATGTGCAAGCTAAAGCGATCACGCGCTTTTTGAAAAAAAATCAAAATTTTATAAATCACGAACCCCTTGAGCGATTTTTGCGAAATTCAATAGCAATAATCTTTAACACTCAAACTCTCTGTATAATATTTTTTAACTCGATATCGCAAAATTTGCGAACGCTAAAGCAACCGCGCCCTTTTTTTGAAAATTTAAAAGTCGCATAAAATTCGCACACGTCAATGAATTTTTGCAAAATTCATAACAAACAAAGGGGCTGTGGAGCTCAGCTTATGTGCAAAATTTCGGCTCGCTACTCCAATGTGGTCTTGAGATATAGATGTTCGAATTTTTCGAGGCAGCGACACACACACACATACATACATACATCCATACATACATACATACATACGGACATTTTTTTAAAATATGATTTCTGGATGTTTTAGGACATTTTGAACATACTGACATGAAAATCTCGAAAAAAAAAATGCACGAAATCAAAGCTTCCTCTATGAGGAAGCAATACTTATTTACAAAATGAATTTTCTTTTTTTTTGAAAAGGCGATAGGTGCAATGAATTTCGTTCATCCAACGCCGATTCAAGCTGCGACGATACCGGTCGCTCTGATGGGTCGAGATATATGCGGTTGCGCAGCAACCGGAACTGGTAAAACCGCTGCTTACATGTTACCGACACTGGAAAGATTATTGTACAGACCAATGGAGGGTGCAGCGGTCACGAGAGTGCTCGTTCTCGTCCCGACACGAGAATTGGGCGTTCAGGTTTATCAGGTTGCGAAACAATTGGCGCAATTCACAACCGTCGAAATTGGATTATCAGTCGGTGGTTTGGACGTCAAAGTCCAAGTGGGTACTCTTTTTCCCATAATTCAATTTGTCGCAACATACGTTGCCAAAATGAAGTTAATTTTTCAAACATTTGTTCTTATCAGGGTTGCAAGTAATGCATTACATGTTTTAATGCATTTACTTTTTTAATAACCATTAACACTTATTGATTAATTGAAATACTTGCCATTAACCATTGAATGTTAAGGGTTAATGAGTTATTTCGATTAACCTTTAAATGTTAATAACTAATGGAAATTATTTCCATTAATATATAAGAGTTAATGTTTAATGAAAATTATCTCCATTAACCATTTAATGTTAATAGTTAATTAAAATAATTGCCATTAACCATAATCCTAATGGTTAACGGAAATTATTGCTATTAACCATTGACATTGAATTTAATTAAAATGGTAGTAATCCATTGATTTTTACATTAAATGGTTAACTGGTTACATTAATTGGTTACATTAAATGTCAACAGTCAATGGAAACGATTTCCATTAGCCATCTACAAGTAATGGTTAATGGAGATAATTTTCATTAACCATTAACTCTTATTGATAATTGAAAATAACTTCCATTAACATTTATTGATGAATGGAAATTATTTTCATTAATCATTAACATTTAATGATTAATGGAAATCATTTCCATTAGCCATTAAAAAAAGTAATGATTAATGCATTCCTTTTCATTAAAACTTTCGCAACCCTGGCTCTTATCTTTCCTTTTACCTAAAGTTAACTTTGTAATTTGTCTTTGATCTTGATAACCAATAGCTTTTTTTCTCTTAAATATTATTCACTAATTGAATTATTTCATTATTTGAATTTTCGAGTAATTCGTGAATTATTTAGTTAAGAGCTTAATTGAAATTTTTATCTGTTTCAAAGGAAAGTGTGCTGAGAAAAAATCCTGACATTGTAATCGCCACACCGGGACGTCTGATCGATCATCTGACCAATACGCCAACTTTTTCCCTCGACAGTATCGAAGTGTTGATTCTCGATGAGGCTGATCGGTGCGTCGTAATTTCAACGTTTCATCATTAATTTCAAAATTTGAATTTCTAATTTTTTCTTCTCTCGTTTTTTTTTCTTCAAATCTACAGTATGCTGGATGAGTATTTTGCCGAACAGATGAAACACATTGTCAAGCAATGCGCGAGAAGCCGACAGACCATTTTATTCTCTGCGACGATGACCGAAGGGGTCAAAGATTTGGCGGCTGTTTCGTTGGACAAACCCGTTAAGGTTTTCGTCGATAGTAATCAGGATGTTGCGTTTAATCTGCGACAAGAATTCGTTAGGTTTGTAATATTCAGGGTTGCAAATAATACATTACTTTTTTTAATGCATTTACATTTTCAATAACCATTAACCCTTATTGATTATTTGAAATAATTTTCATTAATAAATAAGAGTTCATGTTTAATGCAAATTATTTTCTTTAACCATTAACTCTTATTGATAATTGAAAATAACTTCCATTAACCATTAATATTTATTGATTAATGGAAATTATTTCCATTAATTATTTAATGTTATTGGTTAGTGGAAATTATTTTCATTAACCATCAACACGTAATAGTTAATGGAGATAATTTTCATTAACCATTAACTCTTATGGATAATTGAAAATAACTTCCATTAACAATTAACATTTCTTGATTAATGAAAATAATTTCCATTAATAATTTAATGTGATTGGTTAGTAGAAATTATTTTCATTAACCATTAACATTTAATGAATAATGGAAATGATCTTCATTAATCATTTAATGTTATTGGTAAGTGGAAATTATTTTCATTAACCATTAAAATTTAATGATTAATAGAAATCATTTCCATTAACCATCAACAAGTAATGGTTAATGGAGATAATTTTCATTAACAATTAACTCTTATTGATAATTGAAAATAACTTCCATTAATCATTTAATGTTATTGGTTAGTCGAAATTATTTTCATTAACTATTAACATTTACTAGTTAATGGAAATAATTTCCATTAGCCATTAAAAAAGTAATGATTAATGCATTACTTTTTCATTACAAATTTCGCATCCCTGTTAATATGCGATGTTTCCAAGCCAACTGGAATTTTTTGTCTGATCTAACTTTTTTCGGACAAGAAAATATTCACATGTGAAAATAATTGACTTTCGACTGTTTTTTTTTTTTACACAGAATCCGCAAAGAACGGGAGGGCGATCGCGAAGCAATTTTGGCTGCTCTGATTTGTCGAACGTTTCACGATCACACGATGGTCTTCGTTCAAACGAAAAAACAGGCTCACAGATTGCACATTATTCTCGGTTTAATGGGGGTCAAAGTTGGCGAGCTTCACGGTAATCTAACGCAACCTCAGCGTTTGGAAAATTTGCGAAAATTCAAAGACGAGGAAATTGATATATTACTCGCTACCGACGTCGCCGCTCGAGGATTGGATATAAGTGGTGTCAAGACTGTCATTAATTTCGTAATGCCAGCAACGATGCAGCATTACATTCACAGGTAACGAATTACCAATATGGCCAATATTCAATTATCGATATCGTTAATATTGTCAATATTCAAATGCCATTATTGCTGATTAACTTAAAATTATATACTAGGGGTGTGCGAATATTCGAATTATTCGATTCGTCTTGAATAATTCGTAAATTCGAATATTCGCAGCCCTAAAATAAAAGCATTAATCGAATTGTAGTCAAAGGTGGAATTTTATTATTTTTTTTTAGTTTTTCCATTTACTAATATCTTTTTCGAAAGTACTTTTCTGTACATGGAACGTTTTCAATTATACTCTCATATCGATGTGCAATATTTATTTTTTACGAGTTTCGGAAATATTAATCGATAGTCGAAAGAAAGTAAGAACGTTTTTAAATAATTTTTCCAGGCATTTTTGATGTTCAGTATTATCTAATTATTTTTTCTTAATCGTAACTTTTTAACATATATTTATTACAAACCACAAGAATTATTGAATACTAGTAAAAAATTAAAAGACTATGTTATTGCAATGGCTGTTTATGATGAAAATCTAAATAAATATTTGCATCGTCGAAATTATTGAACGAATTAATGTCAGTAGGTGAAAATAAAGCCAGTTTTCAGAACGAGGAAGAAAAACTGTCATCGATCATAACAATGAAAAATTATTTCTTGTTTACCATTCATTAATTGTTAAAACTGAGAAAGAGAAACTAAAGATAATGATTTACTTTTTTTATTGTCGTTAAAAAAATTTCAAAATTTGGGACAAATATATTGCAGATAAATAAAAAGAGTGTAACTTTTGAAAAACTTAAATTACACTTGACAAATAATCAGCGTATTGAGTTTATTTGTTAATTTTGCTTCCTCATAGAGGAAGCTTTGTTTTCGTCAAATTTTTTTTTTGTTGAGATTTTCATGTCAGTATGTTCAAAATGTCCAAAAACATCGAGAAATCATATTTAAAAAAATGTCCGCATGTGTGTGTGTGTGTGTGTGTGTGTGTGTGTGTGTGTGTGTGTGTGTGTGTGTCGCTGCATCGAAAAATTCGAACATCTATATCTCACTTGAGCCATACCTCACTTGAGCATATATCGCTTGAGCCGTGCCAATTTTATACAATTTTGAAAAAAAAAAAAAAAAAGCTGGATCGAAAATTTTACGACACAAAGCTGCCGTTTTATTACTCCGATAACCAGAGGTAGTAAAAAAAACTTGCAAATCGGAAATTTGCACATCGTTTCCAGAGTATTTTTCCATATTTACAAAGCTTCCTCTATGAGGAAGCCAAAACTGTGACAGCTAACATTTACTAAAATTTGCTAACATTTGTAAATACGAAAAAATACTGAGGAAGCGATGTGTAAATTTCCGATTTGCAAGTTTTTTTTCTAACGATGTATTTTCATAATATCTAAAAAAATATTTTAAATTTTACATTTCATTAAAAAGGTGGTAATGGAACTTTCTCTTAAGAGTTACGTTTTATTAAAATTTGCATTACTTCAGTAGTGAGCTATAAAAAAAATATTATGATCAAGTTAAATATATGATGAACAACATAACTTCTTCATTGAAATCCATCAGGTTAAGAGGAGGCTAAATACCGACACTAACACCTCGAAATTGCCATCCAAACTTGCTCTTATACAAATGGATGGAATTGAATAAAATTTTAACAACATCATCGGAACAATGGCAGGAATGAAGCCTCACTAAAATTTTCTCGAAAAACAAAAAAAAAATTACAGATTCATTTACCACCAAGAAACTGTAATTGAAAAACTTAAATTATTAAACTTTTACTGCATTTCGGGTAAAACCAAGAGTGAGGCTCCATGAAGAACGCCACGATACAAATATCGAGACATTTTCGACATTATTTTATCAAAATGACACGTCGTAAGTTTGGATGGCGCATCAAGAGATAAATATCGATAAATTGTAGTTTTATTGAAAAACGAAATGGCGAAATATAGTTCACAGACGTGCGAGTGAGGGCAGCACCATGGATTCTGACGAGTAACCTATAATATTTAGGGGGCTCGAATGACTTCGTTGGCATTAGCTGTAACGCATTTTAGCCCCTCAATTGACAATTAATTGTTAATTAATTTATCCCCCCTTTTAATTGTCAAAGTGTAATTAATTTTCATCCGCGGTTGTCGGAGAAAGACTGGACGACGATGATACGTCGATAATGTAGGGATTGAATAAAAATGATATTTAGCCTCTTAAGAGCAAAAAATAACTATTCGAATAATTTAATAATAATAATTAATCATTTTTTTCAGAGTTGGAAGAACAGCTCGCGCGGGACGAGTTGGAGTTTCGGTATCGTTGGCGGGTGAACAAGAACGTTCTTTGGTGAAGGAGATAATAAAACAAGCGAGAAATCCCGTTAAAAATCGTATAATACCGCCCGACATTATCGAGAAGTATGACAAAAAATTGAAATCTCTCGAGCCGGACTTGGAGAATATTCTGCAGGAGGAGAGAAACGAGAAGGAATTGGCGAAAATCGAAAATCAGGCTAATCGAGTGGAGCACCTTCTCAAAGACGAAGACAACAAGAATCAGAGAAGTTGGTTCCAAACGACCAAAGAAAGAAAAATTGAAAAAGGTTCGTTTTCGAGGAATCGGACTTTCTCTGAAACTTGATTTTTAAAAAAAGTCTTCAGACCTATTTTTGAGGTTTTTCATTTCTCTGTTTTCAGATAATCTGGCGTTAACGGAGAAAAAATCGAAGGCCAACAAATCGAAGCGCAAATCCGAACAGCCGATCTCAAATTTGGTCGAGGAAAATGCGAAGAAGGCGAAGAAGGGAAAGAAGAAGATTCCGCAAACAGATCCTGCCGAGGATCGTGCTAACAGGGAATTGGAAAAAGTCGCGGCTTATCAAGCGAGATTGGTAAAGAAAAAGGGAAAATTGAAGAAAATACGTACAGTCGTGGATAACGATTATCAATCATCGATGCGAAAAGGTTTGTCAATCTTCTTATTCGAATATATATGGGTCATTCCATGTTAAATCGACCACTTTTAAATCCGACCCCTTTCGATTTGGTCGATTTTTTTTCCCTTTTCTTCAAAACATTTTTCAGGAAATTTTGAATTTTTTTTACTCAACCCAAAAAATGCTTTAAATTTTAAAAAAGCTATTTCTTCAAAAATTGACCAATTGGGTTGTTTTTTTTCAAAATTTTCGTCTTCAAATTTTCGAAAAAAAATACAAAGAAATGGTAGGATATTAAAATCTATGAAATTTTGATTTCATAGATTTTTTCGAGAATCACCACGTTCAATTTTTTTTCTTCTCAGTTTTCAAACTCTGGTCCTTTATAAATCCGCGAAAATTTCCAAAGTGGTATTTTGTGAAATAAGCCCAGTTGGGATTTTTTTTTTTAATCGATACAAAAAATGGAAGGAAATGTCGGCTCATTCCATGTTGAGTGGCATTTTTCCGGAATTGATCAAAGTATTTTTTGAGTGAAAAAAGTAAAATAAAGAATGATGAGTTTCGAGAAAGATGATTTTTCTCGAAAAAGTGAAAATTTTCTAGATTTTAATATCTTGAAATTTTTTTTAGATTTTTGTTTGGAAAGTACATCTAGAGACGAAAATTATGAAGAAAAAACGTCCCAATTAGTCAATTTTTGAAGAAGTTATAGCTATTTGAAAATAAGCCTTTTTTTTGGTTGGGTAAAAAAATTTGAAAATTTCCTGAAAATGTTCATTTTTTTACTATCTCTTATGCCGATCGTGGCCAATGAATTAATTAATCGATCGGTCATTTGTAATTCTCCCGAAAAATCATAATTTTCTTAAGTCCAAAGTATAATTTTTATTTTAACGAGGAAAACAAATATCTGTTTCATTCAACAGGCGCACCAAAACGTACAAAGTCTTCGTTTGTCGCTGATCTCACAGACACGAGCAAGAAAGGCGTGAAGAAACTTCGTTATGAGTAAGTTTATTGTGAAATATCCAAGACTGATTCTTAAGAGGATAGAAGTCGAAATAGCATCAAAACCGTATTAACACCTTTTGCTTCCTTATAAAGGAAGCTTTGTTTTCGCGAACAAATTGGCTTCAAAAAAATTCTAATTACCAAAAAGTTTGTGAGTACTCTAACTTTTGTAATTTTGCACAAACCAAGCTATTTTTTTTGTGATGATACGTTTAATGACAACGAAAAATAATACTGAATTTCAGAAAAATCGTTTTAAAGGTTCGGTTAAAATTTTTTTTTGAAATTTTCAAAAAATTTCGTTAACGCTCCAGTATTCGCATTTTTAGAAATATCGAGCTAAACTTTTTTGCACAAATACACTAGATGACAAGAATGGTTAGTAGGGTGGCGCAAAAAAACCGACTATTTTTTTTTTTTAGTCTCTTATGATGATATGTTAGTTTTCTATGTTTTAAGAACCCTCACCAAAAATGAGCTCAAAAAACATTTTTAGGGGCCACTCAAGATTTTTAAAAATTTCAAAAATCGTCAAAAATCGAATTTTTATTTTTTTTATTTTTTTTGCTCATTACGGTAGAATTTTATGGACGAAAAAAAAATAATTTTCTCAAATTTTTAGCTCAAAATATTCATTTTTAATGGTCGCTCATAATTTTTTTATATTTGTAAGTGCATTGCATTAGATGTTTTCGAGTGACCTATAAATATTCATATTAAAATTTGATACATTTTTTTCTTTCAAGTAGTAAGATTATCGATTATCTAACTAATTAAAAGAAAAAAAATTATCAAATCTCAATATGAATATTTAAAGGTCACTCGAAAACATCTAATGCACTTACAAATATAAAAGAATTATGGGCGACCTTTAAAAATGAATATTTTGAGCTAAAAATTTGAGGAACTTATTTTTTTTTTTCGTCTATAAAATTCTACCGTAATGAGCAAAAAAAAAAAATAATAAAGATTCGATTTTTGACGATTTTTGAAATTTTTAAAAACCTTGAGTGATGCTTAAACAAATTTTTTTTAGTTCATTTTTGGTGAGGGTTCTTAAAACATAAAAAACTAACATATCATCACAAGACTCGAAAAAAAAAATAGTTGGTTTTTTGCGCCACCCTAATGGTTAGTCTCGAATTTGGTGAAAAACGCGCGAGAGGTTCGAATCGATAATCTTTTTTTCCTTTTTTTTTGTAATTTCAGCGCCAATACGAAACAGAAGCAAAAAGCCAACAAATCTTTTCGCAAGCCTCAAACCTCCAGAGGTAAACCGACCAAGGGCAAAGGACCACAGAGACCGAGACAGAGAAAATAATTCGTAAAAAAAAAAAAAAAACAGCATTACGTTCGTCACGAACGACGAATAAATCGATTGGATCTTTAGCCCGAAATGAAAATGTATTTATATCGATTTTTTGTTTTTATTATAGAACCAATACAATACTTCGCTTACGTCACAGACCGATGGATAGCACTGACTATTATAATCTGGTTTCTTTCTGCTTTTTTTTCCCTTAAAACTTTTATCTCGATTTTTTTCCCTCACCTTCATTCTCGTATAATCGATCGTATCGATCACCCGTCCGCGCAAATTACACAACTCACATCTATATTATGACCTCGTACGAAAGATCGAAATTACTATTATTTTGGTTTTTTTTTTTCGACGCAGGAAAGTTGGAAGGAAAAATCTAGAATTCTCTGAGGATTGAACACCGTCGATTAATGTAATTTACAAAAAAAATGCTCGGTGAAGCAATCGTTTGCTCGATGAACGCGTGAATTATTACAATGTTTTTGCGAAGCAATTGGTGTTTTTTTCGTTCATTTTTTTTTTAAATTAACGATTGGCAGGTCGATACTTGAAGTTCTCTTTTTTTTTTAGTCGCAAGAATTTCAAATTCTGTTTATCAAGATGTACAAAAGTTAGAATCGACAACATCGAAAAACTTTACAATATCTAATCGATCGTCCTCGACGTTGATGTAATTTACGTGGACAGGCGACAATACGCTTGGAGAATCTTATCTTTTATCTTTTTTTTTGTTTTTGTTTTTGTTTTTTTTTAATATATAATATAAAGTTAATCTCAAACGATCATTTCATCCCTTCACGTATGACATTCGCATTCGCAATATTCATTCGCACGAGTTTCGCAACTTTCTTATTCTTAGTTTTTACCTAATCATCGTATTGTTGTGTGATAGTTGAAATGAAATTAAGAAAAAAAGAAAAAAAAAATAGTGCGGAGAAAAGGAGAGAATCGTCCGAAGTAGGGCAGTGCATGAAACTTGGAAAATATTCGCGTGAATCAATGTTTTTCTTTTTCCTATTTTTGATTAACGATCTCTTGACGGCAAAATTTCTTGCGGGGAAATATTTTTGAAAAATCGTCTTTTCGTATTACTCATGTTTTGAAAATATTATATTATATTCTTCCTGTAAATTTATAATCACAGACAAAAATTTTATTGTGAAGAAAACTAGCAAAATTTGAAAAATAACATGATTTCACACAAAATCGATAGACAAAAATTATAATGTTCGAAAATTAAGGCACTAGTCTACTGGAGAAGGCCAAAAAAAAAAGCTTAAGATTTTTTTTTCTCAGCTCCTTTATCAGATATGGCTATAAAACTGTTATTACAACATTGTTACATCCTTCGAAAGTACAAAACAAAAACTAATGTTTTATTTTCATTGTTTGAATAATTTATAGAAGGCGCCAAAGTCGAAAATGTCTTTTGCCATGGAACAAAAAAATAAAAAAGTATTTCAGAGGAAGGTTTCTTACACAAATAACCACCGTTGATGAAAAATCGATTTAAAAAAAAATGGCGGATGTTTGAAGTGAAAATAAAAATTTAATTTTTCACAATTTATTTCAAACATCCGCCATTTTTTTTTTACATCGATTTTTCATTAAGGGTGGTTAGTTGTGTAAGACATCTTCCTCTTTAAAATTATTTATTTTTTTGTTTCGGACTTGCCAATCCTGAAATTCAACCATGAGAAAAGACATTTTTTTCTTTGTCGCCTTCTATAAATTAGTCAACCACTGAAAATAAAAATAAATTTTTATTTTGTACTTTCGAAGGATGGAACAATGTTGTAATAACAATTTCATAGTCATATCTGATAAAGGAGCTGAGAATTTGTTTTTTTAAATCCCCTTTTTTGGCCTTCTAAAGCAGATTAGTCCCTTAAGCTTTATCCCCCTTTTCCCTTCCTTCACCCAGATCCTGAAGTTACAAAAAAAACGCGTCACGCCCAAATCGCTGTAATTGAAATGTTCAATTCTGCAATGATCGATGCGCTACTTTTCGTCAGCCTTTAAAAAAATATGTGCAAAAGGGAAATGAATTTCATACTGATAATTTTCATCGTACCACAGTGCAATTGAGAAGATTTGTGAAGGAGAGAAAGGTCAAAGTAAAAAAAAAAAAAAAAAGTTAAGGACAACATCACTCGCGAGGTAAGTAAAACATTTATACGCGGAATTACCATCGAAGAACGTACAACTATATTTTTTTTTCAACTTTTCTTTTTTTTTTCTTCAGAGAATCGAACGGGACGAGAATTCGAGCTTGCATCGAGCAATGAATCGTCAACAAAATAATTAAAAGAAAAGGAAAAAAACAAACAAAAAAAAACGCCTCTGAATTGCTCCATTTTGAAAAATTTAAATTAAAGAAGAAACGAAGAAGACAGAAGCACCGCTCGAACGTTCCAATTGTTTGAAGGAATATGTCGAAAAAAATTAATAAATTTAAAACAAAACAAAGAAAAAAAAGAAATAAAATAAAAAAAAAGGGAGAAGCTCGACGGGAAGTCGAATGAATTTGAAGTTAGTGTTATTATAATCTTAACAGCTTACTTTCTAGAAATACGCGAACGACTTAGGTATTATTAATTGTTGTACATAACCAAAATATTCTGTTTTCTAATTTGTAAAGTGTTCTTTTTCATTTTGTTGTTGTTTGCTTGTTGTTCTTGTTGTTGTTTTTTTTTCGTTTTCGCCGATCCGTCGCAGTATCGCCGCAGTTCAAAAACTTTTTATTTTCCCCCACTCCTTATAAACGAGCCTCCCCTCCCTATTATAGAATCCAATCACGTTAATTATTTATTTATTTTGTCGGACTCCCGTAATGCCCTCTTTGCCGGTGGCTCGTCAATCTGAAATTTAACGTTATTTTGAGAAAAGTTGATTTTCGTAGGAATCCATTTTTGTCATTTTTTCAAACATTTTTTCTTCCTCTCTTTTTTTTTTTTTTTTTACATACCTCGTCCTCTAGTCCCGGTAATTGAATCCTGGTCTCCGACGCTTCCGCAGGCTGCAAAAAAAAATACGAATAACTATGGAAAATAAATATCGTTATCCTTGGAGATTTCATCCCATTCACATTAACGATCGATGCACCTGTCGCTCGTTTATAATCGTCGAATTCGATTTTATTACCTGTGCATCGATACATTCCATTTCTCCAATTTGCAGCTTGAAAGAATAGTTTCAAATGCATATTAGAGCAGACAGTTGAATTTTCGTTTTTTTTTTTAATTCAAAAGTTTATAAATTCCGAATTATCGGTATAAATGCAACTTATGCGAATCTGAGAGCGTTTTCAAACGTTTTTACCGCTTTCGTAGTGTTGGTAAAAATTCGAAAAAAATTGAGGTACTAATGCAATTTAGAAGAACAAAAAAGCCAATTTTTAAGATTTTTTTCTCAGCTCCTTTATCAGATATGACTGAAAGTACAAAATAAAAATTTATTTTTTATTTCGATTCTTTGATTGATTTATCGAAGGCGCCAAATTCGAAAATGTCTTTTCCCATGACCGACAGTTAATCTCAAGATTGGCAAGTCTGAAACAAAAAAATAAAAAAGCACTTTAAAGAGGAAGATTTCTTACGCAACAATTAACCACGGTTTATGAAAAATCGATTTTTTTTTTTAAATGGCGGATGTTTGAAATAAATTGTGAAAAATTAATTTTTCATTTTCATTTCAAACATCCGCCATTTTTTTTTTAAATCGATTTATCATTAACGGTGGTTAATTGTTGTGTAAGAATACTTCTTTTTTGAAATGCTTTTTTGATTTTCTGTTTCAGACTCGCCAATCCTGAGATTAACCGTCGGCCATGGGACTTTTGACTTTGGCGTCTTCTATAAATTATTCAAAGAATCGAAATAACAAAATAAATTTTTGTTTTGTACTTTCGAAGGATTAAACAATGTTGTAATAACAATTTCATAGTCAGACTGTAAAAAATACTTCATACAAAAAATATGAAGTTTTTATGCAAATATAGTATATTAAATTTCATATACATTTGTGCAGTAATATTCCCATATAAATTTTAATTTTCAGAGTTCAATCCCTAATTTTAATATACAAATATTGAATACAAGTCAAAATTGTTAATTTTCCAATCGATGTCTATTAATTTCGATTTCGTATACTTTTTACTGAAATTTAATATACAAATGAATATGAAATTTCAATAACAAGTATATTAAATTTAATGACATTTGTGACAGCGCATATCTGTTAAAAAACATGAGAAAAAAAATCTAAAAAAATTGCTTTTTTGGCCTTCTAAAGTAGACTAGTTTAAATAACGTTTTCGATTATTACATTGAGGGACACGACTAGCAATATTTTAACCTTCTTTTTTCATTCATTTCGGGAAATACCCCAAAAGTTATAGTTTTTTAAAATTATAAATCCTTGTGAAAGATCCAGACGGATGAAAAATTATTATTTTTCGCGCCCTTAGAATTCCGTTATTTTTTTAATACAAAAATTTGATTATGTCACATTTTTTCGATAATTTGAGACCAAGCTTAGAAAGGAATAGTCCCTTCACATTTCAGTGTCAATTTTTTGGATACAAATATTTTGTATTGTTTTTCTTTTGTTTCATTTTAATTCGTAACTAAGAAACTATTAATCCTAGACTATAATCTGGAGGAACTATTTTTTCCTAGAATAGGGCAAACCTTGTTTGAATCTTTTTTCCAACGAAACCGAACGTTTAGATGATTTGAGCATGAAAGTTCACAAAATCCAGAAATCAAGGATAATCAAAGATCTTTCTCTTCTTCGGCATTAATGTGAAATAAAATGTTTACCCTCGCATCGGTCTCGTTCGGGCCGATTCCCACTTCCTTCTGTTGCTTCGACTTTGTTTTTCTCTGCGGTCGATCGACCAAAGAATGTGTATTGACGTGGGCTCCTTTGCCCTTGGGACTCGACAGGTTAATTTGCATCTCATTCGGTAAATAATTCTTCGAATTTGTCAAAAGTTCATCCACGCGTTTAAAGTACATCGTCGGTATTCGCGTTTCACTCGGGAATTCTTTCGTATCGAAATTCGTGGTTTTCGTGTAGATAACGTTCATAGCGATATCACAGACCGCCCATAGTTTCTGGAGAAAAAAAAACGTATATATAATATTTAATGCCTTCTCTTAAGGGGGTCGAGTCGGCGTAAAAACGGCGATTTTTAATAACAATTTATAATTTTTAGAGAATGCCTACAAATATGATGTATCGTTCACGATTTGAGGTACCAAATGAACAATTTTTTGGGACTAGTTAGAACCCTTAAGGTGCACCGGTTTCCTGATAAACCTAGTTTTGAGTTTTTACACTCTGCACGTGATTCAGAATAAACCGCTCGACGGAACATTTTTTTAAAACCATTTATTTCAGAGTTGCAGGCCTGTTTTGAAATTGGTAGCCTACTTTGAACTTTCCAGGCATTGTCCTGGTCCAGAGTTGCAAAAAATGCATTATTTTAATAATGCATTAACGATTTCATTAATGATTATTTTTTCACTTAATAATGGGACTTAACTTCCATTATACATTATTCATTCAATGAATAATGTGATTAAAAAAATATGGCATTATATTTTTTGTTAATAATGCAAATGTAAGACCATTAAGCATTATATTAGTACTGGAAAATGTAAAAATGAAACGTTATGCATTACGTTATTGATGAGTACTTGGAAAAGCATCACATTATCCGTTGCTGAAGTAATGGATAATGTGGAAAGAGTTACATTACTCATTACTGAAATAATGAGTAATGCAAAAATGTTCCATTATTCATTATTGAAGTAATAGATATTGCAAAGTAGCGTTAATTTTTCATTACTATAATACTGAATATTTTGAATAATGCATTATTCGGAATAAAAATATTTTTTTTCACCCATGCAAGATTTTCGTGCTTTTCACCATATGCGTAGACAGCCGAAAAGTGACTCTTTTCTGACAGCTAAGAGCGAAAACAGACGAGTTCGCTTCTTTTTTCCCCTCCGGGGAAAAAATAACCGAAATCGTCTGTTTTCACTCTTAGCTGTCAAAAAAGAGCCCCTTTTTGGCTATCCACGCATATACTGAAAAGACACTCAAATCTCCCATGGGGAAAAAAAAGATCGTGTGCAACGCGGGCCAGAGATTCTCCTTTTGTCTCGCGTGGTTGCGGCCCTCGCTTCGCTCATTGCGGCAAACTTCACGCTCGACAAAAAGACTTATCTCTGGGCCTAGATGCACAAAATACTATTATGCATGCGTAGTCCAATAGGACAATGCGATAAAATCTTCCTTTTATTTACGAAAATGAAAAATATGGATCGATGAAACCGGTTCAGGGACTCGATGGTATGGGTTTATGAAATTTTTTTAAGTAAAAAAACCCAAAAATGTAAACATCGGAATTTCAACGGAACTAATAATCCCTGTTTTGAAATTTGAAATTAGAATTGAAAATTTGAGTCGAAAGAGAATAAAAGACATATATGCTGCGAATTTCCCTTTGATCTAATGAAATGCACAAGTGGAAGATGATTTTTTCTTCGGGTTGATTCACAAATAAAAAAAAAATACATGAAATTATTCGAGAGTAAAAAAAACTAAACAATCGTATATGAACAGGAATTATTATTCTCTTGACAATTTCCGTTCAAAGATAAAAAAGAAAAAGATGCTGTAGGTTCAAATCTGATCTAACAAATAAAAATAAAAAAACAAACAAACAAAGTACCGAATTATATTTTCGAAGTAAAAAATTAGGAATCTAAACAAACGAATTTCCATAGAGGGAAATCTAAACAAACGAATTACCCTGTAAAAAATTTGAGGGAATAACACATACAGTCTGAAATGTATCATTCTTACGTATTATGATTATAAAAAATCATACGAAAAGGAAGATTTCATTGACATTGCTCTCTACATACAGAAATTATTTTTATTCCCTTAAACCATTACTCAAAGTAATACATTATTTATCGATGTAATGCGTTATTTGAAGTAATGCATTGCGCGATGTAATGTGTTACTCATAGTAATGAATTGCTCAATGTAATGCATTACTGAAAGTAATGCATTGTTCAATGTAATGCATTACTCAAAGTAATGCATTATTCTTCGGTTTTGTAACATTCATTACTATAATAATGAAAATTTGTTTCTACTTTGAATTACCCATTACTGTAATAATGGACAATGGAAGCGTTTAGTATTATCCATTACTGTTGTAACGAATAATGTTACGTTTTTTGCATTATTCATTATTAATTTAAAGCATAATCGTTAGGTTTCACATTTTTCATTACAAAAATAATGCTTAATGTTTCTATCATCCACTTTCATTATTTCTAAAATAAATAATGCATTATTTTTACATTATAATTTCGGCAACTCTGTCCTGGTAACAATTTTTATTTTAATCGTTACGAAGAAAATGAGACGTTGCAGAACAAAATCCGTTGAGCGGTTTATTCTGAATCTTGCGCAGAGTGTAAAAACTCAAAACTAGGTTTTTCAGGAAACCGGGGAACCTTAAGGGTTCTAACTAGTCCCAAAAAATTGTTCATTTGATACCTCAAATGGTGAACGATACAACATATTTGTAGGCATTCTAAGCAAATTATGAATTATTATTAAAAATCGTCGTTTTGACGCTGATTCGACCCCTTAAAAGAAATTTTTGTGAAATTCTATTTTTCCAGATTTATATCAGGAAAAGAATATTTTTTAAATGGAAAACTCACGTAATTCATGTTATCGTCGTCGGGCCTCAAAGCGTCCTTATGATTCTTCATTCTCTCGATGAGATTTTTGTAAAATCCGTAACAGTAGTATTCATTTTTGGTAATAAGAGGCTCGAGTATGAACCATAAGCACTGCTGAATTACTTTGAGCTGGCTCACGAACAGGTGACTCGTGAATTCAGGATCGTGAGCTAGTATTGGTACGGCGAATACCAGCATATAATCCGGCAGAATGTGTGGAAGTTGACCTTGTTGAGAATAAACGAAATAAAGTTAACTTTACAAAATTACATTGTGAAGTACTGATTTTGAGCAATATTGAGGGATAATAGGGGGTTTGATCATTATGAAAAATCAATTTTTTTCTTCACATTCAATTCACATTCAATTTTAAACGCATTTTTCTCGAACAAATTTTCCTTTGTCATTCGTTAATACGAATCTTCTTGATCAAACTCAAACCACATATTCTTGACATTCATAATTCGCGTTGGAACGAGAACTAAGTCAAAAGCTTCAATTTTCAATATTTTTGTTGTTGGTGCAAAAAAAAAAAGTGAAAAAATAGTTTTTTCGAATAAAGTCCGTCATTTTGTTATTTATGCATAAATACTAATAATTCTAGCTCCAACGAAAACCATAGTTGAATTGAATCTGAATCTCTTTGGCTTTTTAGTTCTCGATGATAATTCATTTTAAAAAAGTCGGTAACGAATGTCCCCTCTACTTTTTAAGGAGTCACGTTTGCTAATTTTTTTTTTAATTGCATGTATTTTAGAGTATTTTAAAGAGATTGAGCCCTAAAAGAATTAATATCAATATTTATACTAACAAGCTCAAAAAAAATTTATGAAGAATAACATTTGTTTTAGCGTCCAAACTTTTGATAATCCTTCAACTTTTTCCCACCTGAGATTTTTATCGTTATGACTCATTTTTATTAATATAATTTGATAATATGAATGATTTTATTGAAATAATTAATAGTGCGCGACGCTAGATTTTTCCAGTTGGAACTCACGATTCAGTCATTCAGATGCGATAGAGACAATCAAAAAGTACTTTTATACAGTATTGGGCAGCAGCAAATACATTCGTCTACAAATTACATATTTAATTACTCATTACTTGGAGCATTTTAATGAAATTAAATTTAATTAAAATGCTTGAAGTAACGGGTAATTAAATTAAATTTAATAAAAATGCTCGAAGTAATCGGCGGTAATGATATTTTCAGGCGCATTTTCGGAAAATATTATCAATTTTTCGAAAATCAATAATTTTGAAATCTAAATTTGCAATTACCCGACAATGGTTAATGGAAAAAAACATTTCCAGTTATGCAAATAATCGATAATTGGTCGGAAAATAATATCAATTACTCAGAAAATGGGTAATTGGTTTGAAAATATTTCCAATTGTCCGAACACTCGGTAATTGGTAAAAAAAATAATATCAATTAAACAGAAAATGGGTAATTGGTCTGAAAGTTTTTCAATTATCCGAATAATCGGTAATTGGTCTCAAAATAATATCAATTAATTAGAAAAATGAATAATTTGTCTGAAAATATTTTCAATTATTCGAATATTCGGTAATTGGTCGAAAAATATTATCAATTTTTCAGAAAAATGGATAATTAGTCTGAAAATATTCTCAATTATTTGAATAATCGGTAATTGGTCTCAAAATAATATCAATTTTTCAAAAAAAAGTTAACAATTTATTGAAAATCGGGGTGATAAGAGATATGTAGAGATATATAGAGGTATGTAGAGGTAAATAGTCATATATTGAGATATATATCTATATATCTCTACATCTCTAATTACTCAATTTTCTAAAAAACTGATATTATTTTCCGACCAATTACCCATTTTTCTGACAAATTAATATTATTTTTCGACCAATTACCGATTATTTGGATAATTGAAAATACAATTTCGGATAATTTCAATTTTTCCATCAATTGGTATTCTATCTTTTGAAATTATCGATTATCCTTCAATTGAAAAATGGAAAATCGTAATTTTTTTTTGCCGATCCCTGGTAATGGATAATTAAATTAAAATTCTCGAAGTAATGGGTAATTAAATTTAATTTAATTGAAATGCTCGAGGTATTTGGTAATGGGTAATTACAGATTTGCCCATCTCTGCTTTCAGATCATAAGCAATCTCGCTGATTAACTCACCCATAGCGCGTTCTACTGTTCCTAGCGATACGGTCTTGACATAATCTCTCCTCTTGTTGATATCGGTTTGCATATACGTCTTGAGAATGCACTTGAGCCTTTTGTCCTGTTCCTTACCGGCTAGAGCGTAATATCCCATAAAGTCTAGGGGTAGACACTTATTCGGTATTCCCCGACCTAAGCCCTTGTGTAACTTTGTGCCAAAGGCTTCTCTCACCTGGGTCACTTCGTCCTATAAAAAAAAAATCAGAAACATTCAACTAGCATCATATTTAATTTGTGAAAAAGATTCCGCCAGTTTTTTCTCAATGGATTTTCGTGCATTTCGATTTTTCGAATAAAGCCATCTTACAAAGAAGCAATAGGGGAACAAAATTTTGAAAGAAAAAAGAAAAAAACTTGCAAATCGGAAATTTGCACATCTCTTCCTCAGTATTTTTTCGTATTTACAAACCCTCTTCTATGAGGAAATGTTAGCAAATTTTAGTAAATGTTAGCTATCACAGTTTTGGCTTCCTCATAGAGAAAGCTTTGTAAATACGGAAAAATACTCTGGAAACGATGTGCAAATTTCCGATTTGCAAGTTTTTTTTGATTACCTCTGGTTATCGGAGTAATAAAACGACAGCTTTGTATCGTACAATTTTAGATCGAGCTTTTTTTTGAAAATTTCAAATTTGCATAAAATTTGCACGGTTCAAGCGATTCTTGCAAAATTAAATACCAAGTAACTTTTTCCATTAAACTACCATTATTAAAATTTTGAGCCTGATATAACGAAATATGTGCAAGCTAGAGCGATCATGCGCTTTCCCAAAAAATTAAAAATTTTATAAATCACGAACCCCTTGAGCAATTTTCGCGAAATTCAATACCAACAATATTTTTCACTCAAACTATCAGTATAATTTTTTTTTAACTCGATATCGCAAAATTTGCGAACGCTAGAGCAACCACGCCCTTTTTTTGAAAATTTAAAAGTCGCATAAAATTCGCACACGTCAATGAATTTTTGCAAAATTCATAACAAACAAAGGGGCTGTGGAGCTCAGCTTATGTGCAAAATTTTGACTCGCTACTCCAATGTGGTCTTGAGATATAGATGTTCGAATTTTTCGAAGCAGGGACACACACACACACACATACATACAAACATACATACATCAGGACATTTTAAAAAAATATGATTTCTCAATGTTTTAGGACATTTTGAACATCCTGACATGAAAATCGCGAAAAAAAAAATTCCACGAAAACAAAGCTTCCTCTATGAGGAAGTGAAAAAAGTCATTTACTCACCACCATGAGCTGCGACAAATTGTAAAATTGTTCAGCGGTGAATTGATCACCGACGCCCTTTTGTTCGCATATTTTAAGCATCGAGCATCCGGCCTGCAAACGTAGCCAACTCATCTCGGCTCGGCTTAGTCGACCCTGCTGCAAAAGATCGCCCTTGTTCACGACAAAAGCGTTTAGCATACGAAATGTCTTTTGCGCCGATAGAACGTCCGTTTTGAGACCGAGTAACCAGCGTGCCATACACTTTAGTCCTTCCAAACGACATCTCGTCTCTTCCGGTAGTTGGTCCTCGCGACACCAATCGCCCTCTATAGCGTCGGTCGTTTGTTCACTATTTTCCTTTACCAACAATTCCTTCACAATCTGCAATTAACAGTTCAATTTTCATTGAAAAACTCTGCAAATTGGAATTTGCACATTGCTTCCTCATCTTTATCCATAGTTCACATAGCTTCCTTTAACACACAGTAGCGATCAAATTTGGCTTCCTCATAAAGGAAGCTTTGTTAACTATTGAAAAATATTAGTAATCAATGTGCAAATTCGATCGATTTTCCCCAAATTTGATAGCGAATAACATTAATAGCTATACTGGCTCTTCACAAAATTTCATTGCAATATCTAAAAAGTTTCAAAAGTTATAGCGTTTACGCTTCTTTTATAAAAATTGAAAATTTGATAAAAATTTAATCATTCGATCGATTTTCGCCAAATTTAATGACGAACATCCTCGATAGCTATATTAGCTCTGTGTAAAGTTTCAGTGCAATATCTTAAAAATTGCACAAGTCAGAGTGTTTACGTTACTTTTCAAAAAATTAAAAATTTCATAAAGTTTTAATCCCTCGATGGATTTTTGCCAAATTTAATAGCGAACAACCTCGATAGCTATATTAGCTCTGTGCAAAGTTTCAGTACAATATCTTAAAAATTACACCGCTTAGAGCGTTTAGACTATTTTTCAAAAAAATCAAAATTTCATAAAATTTTAATCACTCGATGGATTTTCGCCAAATTCAATACCAAACAACCTTAATAGCTATACTCATTCTATAAAGTTTGAGTTCAATATCTTGAAAATTACAGAGGTTAGAGCGTTTACGCCATTCTTGCAAAAACGAAAAAAGTCGATAAAATCTGAACACCCGTTATAATTGAAACAACATTTTTTTCATAATGAAGAGCAATTCGTGTTTGACAAGTGTGCCAAGCTTGATATCTCGAAGCGTTTTCGAGTTATTAATTATTTACATCTGAAACTCAGGACACACACACACACATCCGGACGTTTCTTCTAAATGTGATTTCTCGATGTTTTAGGACATTTTGAACATATTGGCATACAAATCGCGAAAAACATTTTTTTCACGAGAACAAAGCTTCTTTTATGAGGAAGCAAAATGAGAAACTTGTTTGTAAACATAGAGGAACAAAAATAGGGAAACACACTACCGACGAAAAGTTTCCGGACAAAACTTCAAAAAAGGTTAAAGGGGAAGAATTCGGCTTTATTTCCTGTTTTTTAAATTATTTTTACAATTTGTTTTTAGATTTGGACTCTATTTTGAAAATAACGGTTTTCGCCTTTTTTAAAATTTGTTAAAAATACATTTTTACGATTGGATTCATAAAGGGGAAAGTTTCAGTCTCAATTTCCTTTTTTTTCAAACTTTGAGCGATTTTTTTTTCCAAAGTTATTCTGTTTTTTGTGAAAAAAGAGGAAATTTGAAAAATCGCGCATAACACGAAAACAAAGAGGATTCGTGAAAAACTTCAAGATAGCAAAAAGTTGCGTCTATTTTCGTTGAGTTCAGAGAAATTTTTTCAGATTTTTCGTTCCAAATTTTTTTTTTCTCATTTCCTGGGTCGGAGCACGGATCATTCAATTACCATAACTCGAGACCTATGGGATTATTGATAAAATTTCAAGAGGGGAAAATACTTGATTTTACCATTTTCAACACATTGGAATTTTTTTTGAAATTTTTTTCGCAAATTTTTTTTCCAGCCTCCAACATGAGAAAAAAAATTTTGGAAAAAAAAAATCTGAAAAAATTCCTCCGAACTCAACGAAAACAGACGCAACTTTTTGCTATCTTGAAGTTTTTCATGACTTTTATTTGTTTTCGTGTTATACGGGATTTTTCAAATTTCTCCCTTTTTTCACAAAAAGCAGAATAACGTTGGAAAAAAAAATCGCTTAAAGTTTAAAAAAAAAAGGAAATTGAAGCTCAAACTTTCCTCTTTATGAATCCAATCGTAAAAATGTATAAACAAAATTTCCTCTGGAAGATGGGTGCATCTGAAGAGAGGGGAACAAAAGGCGAAAAACAGTTGTTTTCAAAATAGAGTCCAAATCTAAAAATAAATGGTAAAAATAATTGAAAACACCGAAGATTGAGCCGAATTCTTCCCCTTTAAAATGCCGTTTGTTAAATTGGTTTACGATGACTTCCGGCGAAATGGCATAAAAAAACGTGTATAATAAAAAATTGATTTCCAGAAAAAAAGGATCTTCGAGCGCTCAAAGCGACTTCTGAAGATTCATTTTCATTAGGATGGATCCTGCGCGAGGATTTTTTTTTCTCTCATCGAAAGACATTCGATGAGACTCGCCATTAGAAAAATAGAGGTCGAAATAATGGAAGTCTTGTAATGCCCATTGAATAAAGAGTAGAGGAAGAAAAAAATTGATAGTTTCACCTTTCTCGAGACCATATTCTTGATTTGTATGTGATACTTTTCGGGCAAATTGTAAGCAATGTGTCCGAGGGTTACGATCGACGTGCGATAAAATTCCGAGGTCGGTGTCAGGGTCGTCTTGATTCTCTCGATAATTTCCGGAAAAATGGTGTCGTGAATGTTCGTCATATTGACGAATAGACACCTTATCGCTTGTTTCGCCTGTTTCGGTGTTCCGGTCTCGGCGAAATTCTTGCATATCGGTACCATTTCATCCATTATTTCGGGGGCAACGTCGCAGAGGGGTTTGTACTTTCCGAGAAACGTGAATATCGAGAGAACGAGAGGTCCCACCATCTCGTCCTCGAGCTTGAGAAGAGTCACGAGTTCTTTGAGAATGTCGCTGTGAAGGAAATGTGGTCCAAATACGAAAGACAGCATCTGCAGAGGAAAAGGAACAATTTTTTTTTAGTGTAGTCGTCGGATCGTTTGGCAATCGATTAATTTCTCTGATCAAGTTCGGAAAAAATTCATCAAGATCCTAAATTTAAGTCGTTAATTGGAAATGAACACTACAACAAAATTACAAGAAAGGAATTAAAAAATTGGACATTTGCACATTGTTTTCTCATCTGTATCCATAGTTCACACACCTTTCTTTATCATAAAGTAAGACGATCAAATTGGGCTTCCTCATAAAGGAAGCTTTGTTAAACATCAAAAAACATGAGTAATCAATGTGGAAATTTGCCAAAATCTTTCAAATTTACTTCTTGTCAAATTTGATTTTTGCCAAGTTCATTTGCAAATAACCTCGATAACTATTTTGAATGTGAACAAAATTTCAGTACAATATCTCGCAAATAGCCTGAGCTGAAGGACGCTATTTTTCAAAAAACGCTGCAAATTGAAATTTGCACATTGCTTCCTCATCTTTATCCATACTCCACATAGCTTCCTTTAACACATGGTATGGCGATCAAAATTTGGTTTCCTTATAAAGGAAACTTTGTTAACTATTGAAGAATATTAGTAATCAATGTACAAATTCGATCGATTTTCGCCAAATTTGATAGCGAATAACATTGATAGCTATACTGGCTCTTCACAAAATTTCATTGCAATATCTAAAAAGTTTCAAAAGTTATAGCGTTTACGCTTCTTGTATAAAAATTAAAAATTTGATAAAAATTTAATCATTCGATCGATTTTCGCCAAATTTAATAACGAACATCCTCGATAGCTATATTAGCTCTGTATGAAGTTTCAGTGCAATATCTTAAAAATTGCACAAGTCAGAGCGTTTACGCTACTTTTCAAAAAATTAAAAATTTCATAAAATTTTAATCCCTCGATGGATTTTTGCCAAATTTAATAGCGAATAACCTCGATAGCTATATTAGCTCTGTGCAAGGTTTCAGTACAATATCTTAAAAATTGCACAAGTTAGAGCGTTAAGGCTATTTTTCAAAAAATTCAAAATTTCATAAAATTTTAATCCCTTGATGGATTTTCGCCAAATTCAATACCAAACAATCTTCATAGCTATACTAATTCTGTACAAAGTTTGAGTGCAATATCTTGACAATTGCAGAGGTTAGAGCGTTTATACCATTCTTGCGAAAACGAAAAAAGTCGATAAAAAGCTTCCTTTATGAGGAAGCAACAAAATAAAAAAAATAAGAAATAAAATCTCATTTTGCTTCGTCATGAAGAAAGCTTTGTTTTCGTGAATTTGTTTTAAGATTTTTAGGCCAATGTTTTCAAAATGTCCCAAAGCATGGAGAAATCATATCGAGTTTTAAATGTAAATATTAAATCACTCGAGAACGCTTCGAGATGTCGAGCTGAAATTTGGCAAATTTATCGAGTACAAATTGTCCTTCATTATGCAAATTTTTGTTTTAATACTAACGAGTGTTCAGATTTTATCGACTTTTTTCGTTTTAGCAAAAATAGCGTAAGCTTTTGCAATTTTTAAGATATTGCACTGAAACTGTGTACAGAATTAGTATAGCTATTAAGGTTATTCGGTATTGAATTTGGCAAGAATCGATCAAAGGACTGAAATTTTATGAAATTTTGAATTTTTGGAAAAATAGTGTAAACGCTCAAACTTTTGCAATTTTTGAGATATTGCACTGAAACTTTGTGCAGAGCTAGTATAGCTATCAATGTTATTCACTATTCAATTTAGCAAAAATCGATCGAAGGATTAAAATTTTATGAAATTTTGAATTTTTTTCGAAATGGCGTAAGCGCTCTAACTTGCACACTTTTCAAAATATTGTACTGAAATTTTGTACGAAACTAGAATAGCTATTAAGGTTGTTCGGTATTGAATTTGGCGAAAACATATCGAGAGATTAATATTTTATGAAATTTTTGATTTTTTGAAAAATAGCGTAAATACTCTAACTATTGCAATTTTTAAGGTTGAAAATTTGTGCAGAGCCAGTATAGCTATCAATGTTATTCGCAAAGGATTAAAATTTTATTAAATTTTGTTTTTTTTTAAAAATAGCGTAAATACCGTAACTTCGGTTACTTGCAAGATATTGTACTGAAATTTTGTATACATTCGCAATAGTAATCAAGATTGTTCGCTGTTGAATTTGGCAAGAAGCAAATTTGAAAAAATGTAGCAAATTTGCACATTGATTACTCATGTTTTTCGATAGTTAACAAAGCTTCCTTTATGAGGAAGCCAAAATTGATCACCATACTTTTTGATAAAGGACACTCAAACTTTGTACAGAATTATTATAGCAATTAAGGTTGTTTGGTATTGAATTTGACAAGAATCGACTGAAAGATAAAATTTTTATCAAATTTTGAATTTGCGCAAATGTCTAATTTGCAGGATTTTTAGCTTATTTATCTGTGGATAAGACTTATGTAAATTGTATATTTCAAATCAGCATAAAATTTCAATTTTTTTTCTCTTCAACAAATCTAAAGGCTCATTTAGTTGCAAATGTTCACCTTCTCATAATTATGACTAATTCAATGAAAATGATTTTTTAAATTATAGCAACAATCCCCGATGGAAAATTTGACATTAAAAATTTGTATTGAAATGTTGGGAGGAAAACTGAGGGGAAAAAAATGGTAACATAATCAAATAATCTCACCACCAACAATCTAAGTCCTTTTTCACCAGCATTGTTGGGATTGAGGCCAACCTCCTCAATGGCATTGCCGCCTTTCAAGCAATCGAGAACATAACGGATGAGAACCCTTATCGATTCCTCGTCAATCATGACCGAGCTAACGCGCTCCAGCAGCATTTTAATCGTGTTGTAATAAAGATTGGTCATAACCGGTTGACCGAGTTTCTTCAATACGACGCTTATCGTATCGGCGCATTCTTTGCACGGAACATTGGGCTGTACAATCGTTTCCATGCCTTGTTGCAAGCTCTGATCACGTTTCATGTGAGCGCTGAATTTTTGCAAGAATTCCATCGATTTCATTGGATCAGGCAAAAATCTTGATATCTGAAGGAGTTTAGACATGAGCTCGTTCGTCGAATCGGGCTTCTTCACAATTTCGAGCCACTCGACGACCGCTCGTCTAACCGCCAATTGATGTTTTTGCAATTCAACGAAAGCCTTCGACGCGTGATCGTCGATCGTGCCCAGAAGATGATACAATTTTTTCATTCTCTCCTCGGCGTTCAATTGATAGGGCACGAGACAGGTATTGAGTAATCTCTCGACCAACAAACGATCCTCCATTCCAGCCATGTAATAACCGTGTAATATTTTGTTCTTGATCCATGTAACAGCTTTTTTCGTTGCTTGAGGAACGTCAACGTCGTTCAAGTGTTTCTTGTAAATCATTGCCAAACCGGCCATTGCTTCTTTTCGGATTTTGAACTTTTTGTCCAACGTTCGTTCTTTGACGAATTCGAGGAGATCCTCGCTGTCCGAAACGACCTCAAAATCACGACGTGCCGTTGTCACGATTGCCATAACGACCTCGTAACGGACATTTTCATCGGCGTCGTGCTGTCGCAGCTTCAACGTGTCCGTTATGTCCTTTCGCAATTCCGGATGATTAACCAGAAAATGCATCGAATATTGTACGCATTTTATGCGTATCGCCACGCTTATGTCGTTGAAACGTCCGAGAAAGGCACGCCACAATTGCGTGTGCTGTACAGCCAAACCCGAACTTTTTTCCGAAAACATACGAGCGAGCAAAGCAACGGCGCCCAAACGTTCCGCTTCCTGCGACGATTTCAATTTGCACTCCAATTGCGGTAGTACCGATAATAAAACGCTCGGGCAAATGTGATTCAGCTCGTAGATGAGATCGTAAACCTTTTTACAAATCTGAAGTGCCCTTTCCTCACGTCCGACGATCAGGAAATGGTTGAAGAACTGTTTCCGTGCGAGAGGAAAAAAAAAACATTTTTATTAGAACAATTGAGGAAAAATGTTATTTTTATTTCGGAAAATTAATCGATATAATTGCGCAACGGAGTTGCCAAAATTATAATGTAATAAAAAATGCATTATTTATTTTAGAAATAATGAAAATTTTATGATAGAAAAATTGAGCATTATTTTTGTAATGAAAAATGTGAAACCTAAAGATTATGCATTAAATTAATAATGAATAATGCAAAAAACGTTACATTATTCGTTACAACGGTAATGGATAATGCTAAACGCTGCCATTGTCCATTATTACAGTAATGGGTAATTCAAAGTAGAAACAAATTTTCATTACTATGGTAATGAATGCTACAAAACTGAAGAATAATGCATTACTTTGAGCAATGCATTACATTGAGCAAGGCATTACTTTGTGTAACACATTACATCGAGCACCGAAGAATAATGCACCGATGCCCTACTAAAAGTAATGCATTCCTCAATGAACGTGATTTGAAGTAATGCACTGCTCGATGTAATGTGTTACTTTGAGTTATTTGAAGTAATGCACTGCTCGATGTACACTTGAGTAACACATTACAATTTAATGTGTTACTCAAAGTAATGAATTGCTCAATGTAATGCATTACTTTTAGTAATGCATTACATTGAGCAATACATTACTTTTAGTAATGCATTGCATTGAGCAATTCATTACTTTGAGTAACACATTACATCAAGCAGTGCATTACTTCAAATAACTCAAAGTAATGAATTGCTTTGTTGAAATGAGTTGAAATGTAATGCATTACTTTTAGTAATGCATTACATTGAGCAATTCATTACTTTGAGTAACACATTACATCGAGCAGTGCATTACTTCAAATAACGGATTACATCTATAAACGATGTATTACTTTGAGTAATGGTTTAAAGGAATAAAAATAATTTCTGTATGTAGAGAGCAATGTCAATGAAATCTTCTTTTACGTATGATTTTTTATAATCATAATGCGTAAGAATGATACATCTCAGACTGTATGTGTTATTCCCTCAATTTTTTTACAGGATAATTCGTTTGTTTAGATTTCCCTCTATGGAAATTCGTCTGTTCAGATTCCTAATTTTTTACTTCGAAAATATAATTCGGTACTTTGTTTTGTTTTTTTTTATTTGTTAAATCAGATTTGAACCTACAGCATCTTTTTCTTTTTTATCTTTGACCGGAAATTGTCAAGAGAACAATAATTCCTGTTCATTTACGATTGTTTACTTTTTTTTACTCTCAAATTATTCCATGTAATATTTTTTAATTTGTGAATCAATCAAAAGAAAAAATCATCTTCCACTTATGCATTTTTTTATTTGTTGGATTAAAGGGCAATGCGCAGCATATATGTATTTTATTCTCTTTCGACTCAAATTTTCAATTCTAATTTCAAATTTCGAAACGGGGGTCGTTACTTCCGTTGATATTCCGATGTTTACATTTTTGGGTTTTTTTACTTAAAAAAATTTCATGAACCCATACCATCGAGTCCCTGAACTGGTTTCATCAATTCATATTTTCCTCTTTCGTAAATATAAGGAAGATTTTATCGCATTGTCCTATTGGACTACGAATGCATAAAATATTTTTATTCCGAATAATGCATTATTCAAAATATTCAGTATTATAGTAATGAAAAATTAACGCTACTTTGCAATATCTATTACTTTAATAATGGATAATGGAACACTTTTGCATAATGTTTCATTTTTTCATTTTCCAGTAATGCTTAATGGTCTGACATTTGCATTATTAACTGAAAATATAATGCAATATTTTTTTTATCACATTATTCATTAAATTAATAATGTATAATGGAAGTTAAATTCCATTATTAAGTGAAAAAATAATCATTAATGAAATCGATAATGCATTATTAGAATAATGAATTTTTTGCAAATCCGTTGCACAATAATAATTCAATGCCATTGGAAAAATGTTAGGATTTTATGACGAAAAAATTTAGGGTGGATCTTGAAAGTGAAATTTGACGATGAAAGGATGGGATTTTTAATAAAACGCGAGTCTAATGTTATATTTACAGAAAATTTGCTCAGGTGGAGAATGAAGATGATACAATTTATTTAATATTTTGAAAAAATCCTTCATTCGAGCATTATTTTCTATGAAAAGTCGGTTATATCTATGTATAAGGGGCATTCCACGCCGATTCGACTTGGATCTGACCCTTCACCTCTCCGATTTTGTCCGCCATTTTTTATGGTTTTGCAGTACCTCTGAAAAGCACTCAGGATTTTTTTCAGATTTTTTTTCGAACGATTTGACTTAACTATAATTTTATGAACAAATTATTTTTAGCCCAAATTTAAAAATCTGATAAAAATCACAAAAATCCCTTTTTTATATGAAAAATTTCAAGCGTTGAGCCAAAGTGGGGAAAGGTTAACTTCTGTTTGTAACAATCTTTGTCGATTTTTTTTTTTTTTAATAGGAGAAGGAACCTGAATTGAGTGAGCCGTAATCCAAACATTTTTGTATGATTCGAAGGTGTTTAAAAAAATGTTTGGATAAGGGCCCACTCAATTCTTGTTTCTCCTTCAATTACAAAAAAAAATTGTTCAACTTTAATTTGTAAAAAATCTGAAAAAATAAAAAAATCACGTTTTTCATATGAAAAATTTCAAGCGTTGAGCCAAAGGCTGCAAGTTTCTATTAAAAAAAAAAAAATTAATAGAAAGAGAATCCTGAATTGAGCGGACCTTCATTCAAACACTTTTTTAAATACCTTCAATTCATACAAAAATGTTTGGATAACGGTCCAATCAATTCAGGGTCCTCTTTCTATTCAAATTTTTTTTTTTCGAAAAAGCTTATTATAAATAGAAACCCCACTTTGCCTCAACGCTTGAAATTTTTCATATAAAAAACGGGATTTTTTCACATTTTTGGGCTAAACAAAATTTGTTCATAAAATTATAATCAAGTCAAATTGCTCCAAAAAAATCTGAAAAAAATCCTGAGTGCTCTTCGGAGGTACTAAAAAGCCATAAAAAATTTCGAGCAAAATCGGAGAGGTCCGACCACGGTCGAATCGGTGTGGAATGCCTCATATTTTTGGGATTAAGGAAGAATATTGAAGGATACGTGATCTTCAAAATGCAAAACGATTAGTTTGCAGGGTTTTTAACTTAATTATCTGTGAATGAGACTCAACTTGATTGGAAATACTTTGCTCGCGAGAATTTCAGGACAAGTTCAATTTTTTTTTACCCTCATTCAGGCGGAACTCCACAAAATATTTTGAATGATTTTAGCGAAATTTTGATACGCGATGAATTCAAATATAATATTGGGAATGGCGATTGGCAGTTACGTTTTACTCACCGCTTGGAGATAAGGCTCGAGGGTTTCGCTGCATTTGATAACGAGCTCCTTGGCAAGAAGGTAAGCATTCTTTTTTTGTGTCTTGTTGGGCTCGACGATATTCATGAGAATGATGTCCAATAATTCGTTGCTGACAATGTCGGATTCGGTGATCAATGGACACAATACGTCCAGCATGAAACTCTTCACTTTTCCCGAATGCTCGTCGCTGTTAAGATTATTTCAACAAATTAACATAGAATTTTCCCAAAAATGAACATATCTTTCTCCACGCAGCTTTCTCATTTTTTTTTTCATTCAGCAGCTAACGAATGAAAACATTATTTATCGTTTTTTATCCTGTTTATATTTTTTTCGGAGTAAAAAAAACTAAAAAAAGGATTTTTCCTTACTTGACAATTTTGAACATGAGCGAGAAGAGGGCACAAAATATCTCTTGGCAATCCTCAAGCTCGAAGCACATGTTGAAGGACTTCACGTAAGCCAAATTTTCCAGAAGATAAAAGTATCTTTTGAATGCCGGATCTTTCGGATCTTTCAGACCCGCCAGTTGTTTTATGAGAAAAAGGAATATCGTTTTGACCTGCAAAATTGAATTATTATTTTTTAAGTGCAAACTAATTTTTAAAAAATTGAGAAACATTGTTAATTATTTTGAAAGAAAAAGCACTTCACTATATGAATTTTTTGCTTCCTCATAAAGGAAGCTTTGTTTTCGTGAAATTTTTTAAATCATATTTAGAAAAAATGTCCGTATGTTAGTGTATGGGGCATTCCATACCAAGTTGACCTGAGTGTGACCTTCGACCTCGCTGATTTCGTTTACGATTTTTGATATGATTCTTCCAACTCAAAATAGCATTCAGAATTTTTTGTCAGATTTTTGAAACCAAGTTTGAGTACGTTATGATTTTTTGAACATTTTTTTTGAAAACCTCGAGGTCCGTAATTTAAAAATCGAAAAAAATTCTCAAAAATCCGGTGTCAAAAATGAAAATTTTGGACCCATAATTCATTATGTCCAGCATTTCCCTTCTACCTCGATTTTGGGTTTTTATGAAGAAAAAGTAAAAAGAAAAAAAATAGATGCAGAAAAACCTAAAATGGAGGTGGAAGCAAAAGCCTGGACATCGTGAATTTTGGGTCAAAAATTTTCATTTTTGACAGCGGATTTTTGAGAATTTTTTCAGATTTTTTAGTTACGGACCTCGAGATTTTCGAAAAAAAAATGTTCAAAAAATCATAACGTACTCAAATTTGGTTTTTAAAAACTGAAAAAAATTCTGAATGCTATTTTGCATTGGAAGAATCATATAAAAAATCGTAAACGAAATCAGCGAGGTCGAGGGTCACACTCAGGTCGACTTGGTATGGAATGCCCCGTACGTTTCCTGAGTTTCAGATGTAAATAATTAATAACTCGAGAACGCTTCGAGATATCGAGCTAAAATTTGGCACACTTGTCGAGCACGAATTGCTCTTCGTTATGAAAAAATTTTGTTTTAATTCTAACGAGTGTTCAGATTTTATCGACTTTTTTCGTTTTTGCAAGAATGGCGTAAATGCTCTAACCAGCAATTTTCAAGATATTGCACTCAAACTTTGTACAGAATTAGTATAGCTATTAAGGTTGCTTGGTATTGAATTTGGCGAAAATCCATCGAGGGATTAAAATTTTATGAAATTTTTATGTGATTAAGATGAGGAAGCGATGTGCAAATGTCTAATTTGCAGACTTTTTTTTAACTCACTTGATCGGCATCTTTGTAAGGTGCTTCAGGGGCGTAGACTCTCAATACATCGGCTATGCAGCAAGCTATCAAAAGTTGAACATCTTTGCTCGGATGCATGAGAAAATGTTCCTCCGCCAAATGAAGAGCCAGAGGTATGTACTGCTGATACATTCCCTCGTCTTGGCCCATCGCTTGTAAAGTGTGAGCCAGCGTCTGAGAAAAAACAGCACATGAATATTGGTGAAATGGCATCCAGCGATTTTCTTCAATGTTCTCATAACGTTAAAAAAAAAAATTGTTTAAAAAAATCTTTGACTATTTTTGCTTCCTCATAAAGGAAGCTTTGTTTTCGCGAATTTTTTCTTTTCGCGATTCTTATGTGTAAATAATTAATAACTCGAAAACGCTTCGAGATATGAAGCTAAAATTTGGCACACTTGTCAAGCACGAATTGCTCTTCATTATGAAAGCCGAATTCTTCCCCTTTAACCTTTTTTGAAGTTTTGTCCGGAAACTTTTCGCCGATAGTGTGTTTCCCTATTTTTGTTCCTCTATGTTTACAAACAAGTTTCTCATTTTGCTTCCTCATAAAAGAAGCTTTGTTTTCGTGAAAAAAAAAATTTCGCGATTTTTATGCCAATATGTTCAAAATGTCTTAAAATATCGAGAAATCACATTTAGAAGAAATGTCCGGATGTGTGTGTGTGTGTGTCCTGAGTTTCAGAAGTAAATAATTAATAACTCGAAAACGTTTCGAGATATAGAGCTAAAATTTGGTATACTTGTCAAGCACGAATTGCTCTTCATTATGAGAAAAAATTTTGTTTTAATTGTAACAGGTGTTCAGATTTTATCGACTTTTCTCGTTTTTGCAACAATGGCGTAAACGCTCTAACCTCTGCAATTTTCAAGATATTGCACTCAAACTTTGTACAGAATAAGTGTAGCTATTAAGGTTGTTTGGTATTGAGTTTGGCGAAAATCCATCGAGGGATGAAAATTTTATGAAATTTTGAATTTTTTGAACAATAGCCTAAACGCTGTAACTTGTGGAATTTTTAAGATATTGTACTGAAACTTTGCAGAGCTAATATAGCTATCGAGGTTGTTCGCTATTAAATTTGGCAAAAATCCATCGAGGGATTAAAATTTTATGAAATTTTTAATTTTTTGGAAAATAGCGTAAACGCTCTGACTTGTGCAATTTTTAAGATATTGCACTGAAACTTTACAAAGAGCTAATATAGCTATCGACGATGTTCGTTATTAAATTTGGCGGAAATCGATCGAATGATTAAATTTTTATCAAATTTTTAATTTTTATAAAAGAAGCGTAAACGCTATAACTTTTGAAATTTTTTAGATATCGCAATGAAATTTTGTGAAAAGTCAGTATAGCTATCAATGTTATTTGCTATCAAATTTGGGGAAAATCGATCGAATTTGCACATTGATTACTAAAATTTTTCAATAGTTAACAAAGCTTCCTTTATGAGGAAGCCAAATGTGATCGCTACTGTGTGTTAAAGGAAGCTATGTGAACTATGGATAAGGATGAGGAAGCAATGTGCAAATTCCAATTTGCAGGGTTTTGTCCTTTGCCATATGGCAATCATGAGGAAAAATTCTGTGTAAAAATTTGTGAGAGTTGCAATAAAAAAAAAATGATAAAATAGTAAGGAAGAGTTTTAAGGATTCTCTTTACGGATGGAAAATAGAAGACATTTTTTGGCTGCAATTGCACAAATTTGAATTTTTTTTTTTACCTTGAGCCTCCTGATTAACTCATCAGGACCCAGATCCTCTGTGACGACTCGGCACCCCTGAGGGTAAATTATTTCTGACATGGCGCCTGCTTATCGGACCTGATAGATTACAACGCTTTATCCAGAAATTTGGCCTAGAACACGGTCCAAATTCTGTAACACAAATATATTTTTGTCACCTACATTAGACAGTGCGGATCATTTTTTTTTCTTTCAATTTGCATTTACAGAGTTATTTACCAAATAATATATGTATGGGAAGTCAGGAGCAATTTTCGTTATAAGAAATCAAAAAAGGGATTGAAGCGGACGATTTTTTCTAGAAAAATTGTGAAGCTTCGTATACTAACAAATTGTTGTATTCAATGAAATAAAAAAATATGAAGTTCTTATGCAGATGCAGTATATTAAATTTCAGATACATTTTCAACCATTTTCGTATATAGGGATATTAATTTTCAATGTTCACTCTTTTCATTTTAATATACTGATATTAAATTTAAGATGAAGTTGTCCATTTTTCGATACCATGTATATTAATTTCGATTTCGTATACTTTTATATATTAAATTTCAACATGACAAATGTATTTGTTAATTTTTAGAAAAATTAGAAGAGCTGAGCAAATAATTGATAGATAATAATTTCGAACATTTCAGAAAACACAAAATACAGATGAAGCGAATAAAGTATTGATTTTCAGAAATCATTTGCACATATTTTGCAGAAAACATTTGAGTGAACCAAAATGTGGATAAAAACTTTTCCGCTTATAAATCTTAAAAACCTTTCTAAGCTAATAAACCCTGAAACATATACACAGCTTTTTTAGAACTGTAATTTGTGATTTTAGATTGAATCAAATGAGCAAAAGCTCATTTGGTTTCTCGATAGGTATTTCATCGGTTTGCTGAGAAATTACAATTTTTCCGAATCTAGAATTATCAAAAAATCTGGATGTGTCTTCAGTCTTGCTTTCTCATGCAGAAAACTTCCCTTTCGTCATTCTTTCTGAAATTTCTATGTCGGGATGTTCAAAATGTCTCAAAAAGTTCAAAAATAGTGAAGTCATGCATACTAAAAATGAATTCGAATGGTTCAAAGAAGGCTTTTAGGTTTCGTTGCTCATCGAAATCCGAAAACTCGCAATATGAATGCCAAAATTTTACGATGAATTCTGGCAAAAACAAAAATTTTACAATAAATTCTGGCCAAAATAAGAATTTTGATCCTGCTGTTCAGTGATTGAAATTTTTAGCTAAAAAAGTATATCATGTAAATATATAATATATAGAACATATATTATATTACGACATAAACATATTTTCCATAAACAAAATGAGCTCATAATCGAGTTAAGATAACAAATTTGTTTTTGAGAAGAGCACAAAAGTGTGCTTAGATTTATCATCCTAGACCGAATGATTTTGTCGTGAAGTTGTACGAATTTTTAAAAAATACAAAATGGAAACACTGCAAGCCAGATCCATCGAATTTACCGAGAAATTACAATTTTTCTGAATTTAGAATTATCAAGAAAACATGAATATTTTTTTAAGTCTCGCTTGCTCATGCAGAAAAGTTCCCTTTCGTCATTCTTTCTGCAATTTCTATGTGAGGATATTCAATAGGTCTCAAAAAGTTCGAAAACATTAGTCACATATACTAAAAAATGGATTTGATCGATTCAAGGAAGACAATTCCTTCAAGGTTTCATTGCTTATCGAAACTCGAGTGCTCGTAATATGAATGCCAAATTTGTCCAATGGATTCCGGCAATAACAAAAACTCCTGCCATTCAGTGATGGAAATTTCTAACTGCAAAAGTGTTGTGTAAAATTATATTATATGTATTAAATTATATATTATATGTAATAAAGACGACATATTTCATTATATTACGATTTGAACATATTTTCAGTGTCACCAGGTCTGCAAAATGAAAATGCTCAAATCCGATTGCAAGAATTCTTTAAATTTCTTCAAAATATCTTCAGTTTTTTTTTCTTAATACTCAATGCAATGCAAAAAAAAATGGTATTCAAAGAAACAAAAATGTATCCCAAAAAAGTGTGATAATGAGGTAAGGAAAGATACGTGTACAAAAATGTGATAATCTTCAAATCTTCAGAATTTTCGTAAATTTGTATGTCATTTCTTCAAATCTTCAAAATTTTCTCAGATTTTTATGTGATTTTTTCAAATCTTCAATATATCCTCAGATCTTTATGTAATTTTTTAATATCTTCAAAATTTCTTCAGATTTTTATGCAATTTCTTCAAATTTTCAATACATCCTCAGATTTTTATGTATTTTCTTCAAATCTTTAAAATTTCCGCAGAATTTTATGTAATTTCTTCAAATCTTCAAAATTTTCTCAGATTTTTATGTGATTTTTTCAAATCTTCAAAATATCCTCAGATCTTTATGTAATTTCTTCAAATCTTCAAAATTTCTTCAGATTATTATGCAATTTCTTCAAATCTTCAACATATCCTCAGATTTTTATGAAATTTCTTCAAATCTTTAAAATTTCCGCAGAATTTTATGTAATCTCTTCAAATCTTTAAAATATCCTCAGATCTTTATGTAATTTTTTCAAATCTTCAAAATTTCTTCAGATTTTTATGCAATTTCTTCAAATCTTCATCATATCCTCAGATTTTTATGTAATTTCTTCAAATCTTCAAAATTTCCGCAGATTTTTATGTATTTTCTTCAAATCTTCAATATATCCTCAGATTTTTATGTAATTTCATCAAATCTTCAAAATTTCCTCAGACTTTCATGTAATTTCTTCAAATCTTCAAAATTTCCTCAGGGTCTCGCTAATTTCTTCAAATTTGGGGACATTTCCTGAGACCTGGCAACACTGCATATTTTCCATAAGCAAAATGAGCTCGTAATCAAGTTAAGATACCAAATTTGCATTTGAGAAGCGCACAAAAGATGATCCTGAAGTTTGCATTGCTGCAACGAAACGGCCATTGTCAATTTATCAATAAAACTACGTTCGTTCTAAAAAAGATTTCAATTGAAAATCATTAAAATCAATTTTTGTACCTTTATTAAGGATTTAGGATTAAAAATGCAAAACTTAAATCTCTCTAAGAATGAATTTAAAAAATCGATTTCCGCTTACGATATAAACTTCAGGATCATGCACAAAAGTATGTGCTTTTTTATCATCCGAAATCGAATGATTTTATCCTGAAGTTGCATAAATTTTTTTAAATATAAAATAGAAACTCTAGATCAATCTGTAGATCATTCTAGCTCATCATTAGAAAACGAAAAACATTTAAAAAAATTTTTCGTGCTCCATCAAGTGTATCGCAAAAAGAGTGCTTTGAGCGCGAAGCGCGTCGCGCTCGGCAGCATCGTTCCCTCCTCAAATTCGTTCAATTTTCTAGGTTATGTTTGGGCGGTGTGTTCGTAGCGATAAACACAACGTTGCGAGGTAAACAAAATTTTTCATTTGGCGAAATTCGTGGGCCAGATGTTGATTGATATCGTGGAAATATAAAAAGCATAACGAACATATGTAAAAGGTGATAAAAACGTGAAATTCGTTACCTCAGGATATGCATAGACACCGCCAAGGCCTATGACACTCAAAATATCAATAAAGCGAATATATCTGTCGCAGGCGCTCGCCGCACACACACACACGCTCTCTCTCTCTTTCTCTCTCCCGTTTTACAAGGCGCTCTCGTCTTTTTTACTTTTCCCTCTTTCCTCCGAATCACGTTCGCAGCGATCGCGTTTTCTTCTTCTACTCGACACTCGATCTCGCGCCTGGAGGTAATCGCCTTTTCGCGCAAGTTCTGGGCATGTTCGGAAAAAACGTCGTCGTTGTTTGAAAAATAATCGGAGCGAAAAAAATGTTTCACCGAGAAAAATCCGTTCGGTCAAACGGTTAACCGCATTATAGGACGCGACAGGAACACACGACAACTGACCGGAGTGAAGATGGCTGATCATCGTCGTCGCGCCGACATGTTTGAAGCAGCCGAGAGAGAGAGAGAGAAAGAAAGAGAGAGCGAGAGAGAGAGAGATGAAAAATGCTTTCGTGGAGTCCACCTGTCCGATGAACACGACGAAGATTTTTTTGATTCGTTCTCACTCGAGCCCAAGGAGTCAAATTATAAATTGTGAGGTTGAGGAAGATGCTGAGATTGTTGAGAGAGCCATTGTGATACTTAATGTCGAATAAAAACGTGGATAAATATGATTTTTCGGTGTTTTTACGAGCCGGCGTCTTTCCCGAGCGGTGGCGTCCTCTAGCTATCGATTATCGGAGCTCCGCTAAGCCGCCATCTTGCTGCTGCGCGCGCAGCGTCCTCTCGCGCCTCGATGCGTCGTCATCTTCATTCGTTCTCTCTCTTTCTCTCGCAAATAGGCGCGAAAACAAGAAGATAGGAGTGAATACGTGGCGCTTTCTCGCTTGAAAATGAAAGAGAGTTTCGCTTCGGGTAAACGCGCTAGTTAATCCCGTGGTTGAAGAAAAAGTGGCGGGAATGTCTCTTGCTCTTCTCTTTCTCCCTCGTTGCGCGCTTCGTTCGCCAACGTGAATTTTCAAGTCCATTAAACCATTTTAACCTGTGAGCCAGTCTTTTTTTTTTTCAAATATCGTTGTTATTATTTCGTCTCGTGTGTGTTCAAATTTGTCAAAAAAATATGGGTATTCTCGGCTTGTCGAAGATAATTGCGGATTTGGCGCCCGGCGCGATCAAGGAAAAAGAACTGAAACATTATTTCGGTGAGTTTCACGCTGTTTTTGTCACTCGACGCTTTTTTTACTCCTGATTTTTGTACTATTTTTTCTTGACAATTTCGTTCTTTCACGCTGTTTTGTCACTCGACGCTTTTTTTAATCCGGAATTTTTGTACTATTTTTTCTTGACGACAATTCCGATCTTTCAACCTGTTTTTCCACTCCGACGCTTGTTTTACTCCGGAATTTTGGGACTATTTTTTTTTTACGATAACTTCGTTATTTTTACAGGACGCAAAGTTGCAATAGACGCTTCGATGTGTCTCTATCAATTCCTCATTGCCGTTCGCTCCGAAGGACATCAACTCACATCCGCCGATGGAGAAACTACCAGGTGCTTAATTTGATTTATTGATCACTAACTTTTATCCTTGTAAGGGAAGATTTGGCTTGCTTATAAAGGAAGCTTTGTTAACTATTGAAAAACATGAGTAATCAATGTGCAAATTTGCCTAATTCTTTCAGATTTACTTCTTGCCAAATTCAATAGTGAACGACCTTCATCACTATTTTGAATGTGTACAAAATTTCAATACACATTCAAAATCTCGCAAATAGTAGAAGTTAGAGTATGCTATTTTTTAAAAAAACCAAAATTTGATAAAATTTTAATCATTCGATCGATTCTCGCCAAATTTAATGACGGAACTTCCTCGATAGCTAAATTAGCTCTGTGCAAAGTTTTGGTGTAATATCTTGAAAATTGTACAAGTTAATACATTTACGCTATTTTTCAAAAAATAAAAAATTTCATCAAATTTTAATTCCTCGATGAATTTTCGCCAAATTCAATATTGAACAACCTTGATAACTATACTAGTTCCTTACAAAATTTTACTGCAATATCTTAAAAATTGTGCAAGCTAGAGCATTTACGCTATTTTTCTAAAAATTCAAAATCTGATAAAAATTTTATCTTTCGATCGATATCTGTCAAATTCAATACCAAACAACCTTGATAGCTGTACTGATTCTGTACAAAGTTTAAGTGCAATATCTTGAAAATTGCAGAAGTTAGAGCATTTACGCTATTTTTGCAAAAACGAAAAAAGTCGACAAATTCTGAAGACTCGTTAGAATTGAAACAAAAAAATTCCATAATGTAGGGCAATTCATGCTCAACAAGTGTGCCAAATTTCAGCTTGATATCTCAAAGCGTTCTTGAGTTATTAATTATTTACATCAGAAAATCGGGACACACACCCACACACACGCATTTCTTCTAAATATGCTTTCTCGATGTTTTGGGACATTTTGAGCACATTGGCATAAAAATATCGAAAAAAAAAATTTCACGAAAACTAAAGCTTCCTTTATGAGAAAGTTAAACAAATTGAAGTCAGAAAACATAGCTAATTCATTAGCGATGTATATGGGGCATTCCATACCAATTCGACCTGGGTCTGATCCTCAACCCCTCAAATTTGGTTCCCGATTTTTCCTATTATTACTCTCACTCTATCAAGCAATTACAATTTGTTCAGATTTTTCAAAATTAATTTGAGCACGTCATGAATTTTTGAATTTTTTTTACGTTTTTTGTATGCATAATACGTATTATGCATACAAAATTTCGAGCAACAGTCTACAGTAAATTGACCTCTGCTTCTTATTTTTTTCATTTTTTTTTGCTCAAAAAGCTAAAAAAAACGGGTTGAAGCAAAAGCCCAAACATTATGAATTGCTTGATAGAGTGAGATCAATGATAGGAAAAATCGGGAACCAGAATTAAGGGGTCGAGGGTCAGACCCAGGTCGAATTGGTATGGAATGCCCCATATTCTCTATTTATAGACGTTTGTCCTTCAATCATGCGAAAATGGCTGAACGGATTTAGATGAAATTCAATAAGAAACCTCAACCCAAACCCGTATGTTTTATTCTAATAATAAGTATCCTATATGTTATTCAAGAATATACTCCGCCTGTGTGCCAAATTTCATAAAAACCCAAACCCAAATCAAAGTCAAAAAACCTAGTCAATTCATTAACGTTATGGATTAAGCATCAATGTTTGTCTCCTTCAATAAAGCCAAAACGGCTGAACTGATATTGATGAAATTCAATAAGAAATCAAAACCCAAACCCAAATCTTTTATCGAGATAATAAGAATCTTATGTTTTTATCCATAATAAATTCAGCCCTTTTGGCATGATTGGAAAACAAACAAACATCCATCCATTCGCATTTATAATATTAGTAAGATTATTTTTCAGCTATAAGATTGTTTTTTTTTATCAGAAAATATTTTGAACTGCATTTTTATCCTTGTAACTTTCCTTGAAATAGTACATTAGATGAAATAGCACATGAAATGAAATGTACGATATTTTATATCACGAGGTGCAATATGGACGTTTTCACGTCCGCTTGCGAACGTTAAAGCATCCATTATTGTACTGAGTGATATAAAATTGTTTTTTTGCTTCCACAAAAAAATTGTTGCATAAATTGATTTTTTGTTTGTTTTTCCTTCCAAAGCCACCTCATGGGCACATTCTATAGGACAATAAGATTAGTGGAAAACGGCATTAAGCCAGTTTACGTTTTCGATGGCAAACCGCCGAATCTTAAGGGAGGAGAATTGGCCAAAAGAGCGGAAAAGAGAGACGAGGCTCAGAAAGCTCTTCAGATTGCGGAAGAAGCTGGTAATTTTTTTTTTTTTTTTTTTTTTTTTTTCATATAACACAGTTTGGAATGGAGAAAACATTGCCATGATTTATGACAATTTTTTATCACAGGCAATGTCGAGGATATTGAAAAATTCAACAGACGACTCGTCAAAGTGACGAGTGCTCATGCCGATGAGGCCAAACAACTTTTGACCCTCATGGGTATTCCTTATGTGACCGTTAGTGAAGATTTTCTTGTTTTATATTTCTGCGAATATCACAGTTTTTAATGAATTTACTTTTGACTCCGCTGATCCACTTTTTTAGGCACCCTGCGAAGCGGAAGCTCAATGCGCCGCTCTTGTCAAATCTGGCAAAGTTTTTGCAGTTGCGACCGAGGATATGGATGCTCTGACTTTTGGGAGTAACATTCTCCTGAGACATCTGACATTTAGCGAAGCGAGAAAAATGCCTGTTCAAGAATTTCATTACAACAAAGTCCTCGAGGAAATGGAGCTCAGCAGAGAGGAGGTGTGTGATTTCTAAGCATTTTTTTTTAACGTAGTCCTTTTAAGGATAGTCAAGCCAATCGAGTATTAAGATTTCAACCAGAGTTGGGCAAAGTACTTGAAAGTACTTCAAGTATCAAGTACAAAGTACCGTAGGTACTTGGAGTACAAAGTACTTGTTACTTCAAGTACTTGAAGAAATCAAGTATCAATTACTTTTCAAGTTTCCGGGTACATCTCGTAAATTCTGGTACTTGGGTAATTCCATGTGAAATCGACCAAGAGTTGAAATCGACCACTTTCAATTTCGATGAAATTTGATCAGAAGTTCTGTTTTATCATAAAAACAAGTTCTACCAAGGAAAAAAATAAATAAATTTTTTTCTTCTCAAGTTATGCAAAATTCAGAATTTAACCATTTTTCAATTTTTTTTTCTAAATAAAAACTATGATAGTTATGAAAAATCGTTTGTTTCTTCTTGAAGAATATACTTGGGGCTACGAAAAAAAAAATATATTCCGACAACAAAATTTGAAAAATGAATTTGGAGAATTTTGATTTTTTTTAAATCGTGAAAATCCACAATTAATATCAAATTTTTTGTTCAATTTTTTCGATATAATACCTTGTATTGTTTTTAAAAGATCCTGAATTTTTCAGAAAGGTGTTTTTTTTTGTTTAAAAAATATGAATTTTTTTAAGTTGAGCAATCATGTAATTTTGTAATTTTGAGCAGTTAAAATTACATGATTGATCAACTTCACTTAACTTAGAGGTAAAAAAAAGAGTTTTACCAAAATTCATATTTATGAAAGAAAAAAAACACATTTCTGAAAATTTTAGGATCTTTTAACATCAGTACAAGGTGTTATATAAAAAACATAAAACAAAAAATTTAATGTTGATCGTGGATTTACACGATTTAAAAAAATTCAAAATTCTCCAAATTCATCGTTTTTCAATATTTTTTTCGGAATACTTTTTTTTGTAGCCCCAAGTATACTTTTTAAGACGAATCCAGAACGATTTTTTCGTAACTATAATAGTTTTCGAAATATTAAAAAAATAACCTTGAAAAAATGGTGAAATTTTGAAATTTCGAAAATAATTTTAATTTTTTTCAGAACTTCGTTTTATGATAAAAGAAAACTTCTGACCAAATTTCATCGAAATTGAAAGGAGTCGATTCCAAATATTGTTCGATTTGACATGGAATGCCCCATATTCAAAAGCTTTTCACATGGAACCGTTAGCAAGACACATTCAAAAGTACTTGATACTTGTACTTGAAAAAAGTACTTCAAGTACAGAAAAGTACTTGAAATTTTCATGTACAGTACTTTAAGTACAGGAAGTACTTTAAGTACAATACTTTAAGTACTTTTAAAGTACTTTGTACTTGCAAGTACTTGCAAGTACCGAGTACTTTAAAGCACTGCCCAGCTCTGATTTCAACAAATTTGTTGTACAAGTTTTGAAAGAGAAAATCGTGCAAATAAGGCGGATGTAGATTAAACAATTAATACTCAATGTAAAAATAAATACATAACAATTTTACAAAAAAATAACTTACACTATAAATCTGTGGATATTTTTTTACACAGTTTTTTTGAAGTTTAGTTTTTAATTTTACTTTGATTTGGACCAATAAGAGCTCATTTTATTTCTCTATGAAGTCTTCATAAAGATAGTTTATAAATTTACTGAAAAATAGTAACGATAGCGAAGATTTTTGAATGAATTTTCGTTGTTTATATGATTATTTTCCAGAAACGTATTTCATTCGAAAGTCGATAATCTGGAAAATCTAAATTTGACCTTAAGAGGAGGCTAAATACCATTTTTATTCAATCCCTACATTATCGACGTATCATCGTCGTCCAGTCTTTCTCCGACAACCGCGGATGAAAATTAATTACATTTTGACAATTAAGAGGGGGATAAATTAATTAACAATTAATTGTCAATTGAGAGGCTAAAATGCGTTACAGCTAATGCCAACGAACTCATTCGAGCCTCCTAAATATTATAGGTTACTCGTCAGAATCCATGGTGCTGCCCTCACTCGCACGTCTGTGAACTACATTTCGCCATTTCGTTTTTCAATAAAACTACAATTTATCGATATTTGTCTCTTGATGCGCCATCCAAACTTACGGCGTGTCATTTTGATAAAATAATGTCGAAAACGTCTCGATATTTGTATCGTGGCGTTCTTCATGGAGCCTCACTCTTGGTTTTACCCGAAATGCAGTAAAAGTTTAATAATTTAAGTTTTTCAATTACAGTTTCTTGGTGGTAAATGAATCTGTACATTTTTTTTGTTTTTCGAAAAAAATTTTGTGAGGCTCCATTCCTGCCATTGTTCTGATGATGTTGTTAAAATTTCATTCAATTCCATCCATTTGTATAAGAGCAAGTTTGGCTGGGAATTTCGAGGTGTTAGTGTCGGTATTTAGCCTCCTCTTAAAATCAGATTTTTCAAAATTTTCAAACAGGCGTTTATCGTTGATGATAAGATTGAACATTATGTTTGCAGTTTATCGATTTTTGTATAATGCTCGGATGTGATTATACAAACACGATCAAAGGTATCGGTCCAAAGAGAGCCATAGAGCTAATTAAAGCCCACAGATCTCTGGAGAAGATAATTGAGACTCTGGACACGAAAAAATATCAAGTGCCCGAAGATTGGAATTACAAGCAAGCAAGGGTACTCTTCACCGATCCGGAAATAACGGATCCGGAAGAGATCGATGTAAGGGGACAAATTTTCGATATTTTACGAAACCATAATACTTATTTCTTTCGATCTTACACAAGCAGTTAAGGTATTCTTCTTTAGAAGGCCAAAAAAAGCAAATTTAAAAGATTTTTTTCTCAGCTCCTTTATCAGATATTGCTATAAAACTGTTTTTACAACATTGTTTCATCCTTCGAAAAGGTTCTGGTACACTTGTCGAGCACGAATTGCTCTTCATTATGAAAAAAAATTTGTTTTAATTATATCGGGTGTCCAGATTTTATCGACTTTTTTCGTTTTTGCAAGAATGGCGTAAACGCTCTAACCTCTGCAATTTTCAAGACATTGCACTCAAACTTTGTACAGAATAAGTATAGCTATTAAGGTTGTTTGGTATTGAATTTGGCGAAAATTCATCGAGGGATTAAAATTTTATGAAATTTTGAATTTTTTGAAAAATAGCCTAAACCCTCTAACTTGTGCAATTTTTAAGACATTGTACTGAAACTTTGCACAGAGCTAATATAGCTATCGAGGCTGTTCGCTATTAAATTTGGCAAAAGTCCATCGAGGGATTAAAATTTTATAAAATTTTTAATTTTTTGAAAAATAGCGTAAACTCTCTGACTTGTGCAATTTTTAAGATATTACACTGAAACTTTACACAGAGCTAATATAGCTGTCGAGGATGTTCGTTATTAAATATGGCGAAAATCGATCGAATGATTAAATTTTTATCAAATTTTTAATTTTTTTAACAGAAGCGTAAACGCTATAACTTTTGAAATTTTTAAGATATTGCATTGAAATTTTGTGAAGAGCCAGTATAGCTATTAATGTTATTTGCTATCAAATTTGGGGAAAATCGATCGAATTTGCACATTGATTACTAATATTTTTCAATAGTTAACAAAGCTTTCTTTATGAGGAAGCCAAATTTGATCGCTATTGTGTGTTAAAGGAAGCTATGTGAACTATGGATAAAGATGACGAAGTAATGTGCAAATTCCAATTTGCAGGGTTTTTATTATTTATAATGGAACATGCATACATTACACATTACTTTTTTAATTTGTAATGGAACACGCATCCATTACACATCACTATTTTAATTTGTAATGGAACATTCATTCGTTACACGTTACTTTTGTAATTTGTAAATTTGTAATGGAAAATTTATCCAATACACATTGTTTAAAGTAATGGGTAATGCATTACTATTACATTACTATTTTCCCAACTCCGTTCATAGCCATTTCTGATAAAGAAGCTGAGAAAAAAATCTTAAAGATTTGCTATTTTGTAGCCTTTTAAAGTAGACCAGTAATTTAATTGAACACCGGTTAAATTTAACGGCGATGTTCCTCTCTAAATAAATAAGTATCAAAATTATCCAATGCTTTATGCAAATAATTAAGAACATGATGAAAAAAAATCACAAAATTCTCGCATTTTTGGACATTTTACATGACTCAAAATAAGTAAATATCAATTATACACAAGTAATATTACTAATCAATACAATTATTGATTCATAGTTAAAATGGAACGAACCTGATGAGGAAGGCTTGGTGAAATTTCTGTGCGGCGATAAACAATTTGCCGAGGACAGAATACGAAACGGAGCGAAAAAATTGCTCAAAGCGCGCAATACATCAACGCAAGGTCGTCTTGATTCGTTTTTCACAGTTTTGCCGAGCACAACTCCGACCAAGCGCAAAGTAAGTTCATCCCATGATGTTATCAGAAGAACAAAAATAAAATGAAACAAAAAACATAATAAATTTAATCCGCTCTTTTGACTTACCCAAACAGGCCGAGGACAACAAAAAGGGAACCGCAAAGAGGGGAAAAACTGGTGGAAAATTTCGCGGAAGGCCAAAAAAATAATCCTGCTCGTTCCAAAGAAAAAAAAGAAAAAAAATCCCGTTCTCATCTCTCCTTTCCTAAATTGACGGTATGTCTCTCTCATCATCAATACAACGATTTTTCCTCAATAATTTATAACTCGAAACTCTTTTTTGCCATTGATTTATTTCGTAAAATAGATTATAAAGATTTTTTTTATTATTTTCAATTCATTTTTCTTTCTTTCGACGATAAACTTAACAACGCCCATTTCCTTCGCGGATTCCCGTCAACTACAACATTATGATACAACTATAGCGATACTTTTCTTCTCCGGCGAAGAGAGAAAAAAAAGTACATTTCGGCCTCTCGCCTCTCGCATATATAATTTTTTTTTTCTAGCGCTTGATATTTTGGGCGGAAATGTTTGGCGGTTATTTTCGTTGTGGAAAACTATGATTAATCATGGTCCAATCGTTGGGGGCACAAAATTTCGTACTCGCGAATCATCGAATTGAAAGGAAAAAAAAAATTCCTCGCAATCCGGGTACGAAATTTTTCTTTCAATTCCGCCCAAATCCAATTAGGACGCTTATTCCAAATTTCGAGTTTTGAGGGATGAGGTATGATTCATAGTTGTGCAAATTCATGACATTATTATCAGTCTTGATTTCGGCACCGATGGTTATTTGTTTGCTTCTTCCCCCCCCCCCCCCACCCCCCTCAAATTGTCATCGAATCGTCGCGCGACTCGTTGAGGGACGAAATAACGAGGGAAGAAAAATGTGCGTTTCGTCATTGAAACTTGATTATCGTACCTCCCACTGCGTCTGAGCTTGTAACGTGATTAAGGGCTTGCTCAATGTGATTCGGTCGAAAAGCTCCACCGACGACGATCTGCAATTGATCAGCGTCGACGAGCTCACGTAAAATTTCCAAATAATTGCTGTTCATTCTCGAGCCCTCTTTCCACTGATTGCCGTTGCGTCCGAAAATGTACTGTTGTAACAACAAAAAAAAAAAAACTTTCGTAAATGCATCAGGGTTGCAAATACTTTTTTTGGAGTTTACTCCTTAAGAAACGATATTAAGGCCCCGGTATGGAAATTTTTTGAATGCATTTACATTTTCAATAACCATTAACCCTTATTGATTAATTGAAATAATTTCCGTTAACCATTTGATGCCAATGGTTAATGAAAATGATTTCCATTAACCATTACATGCTATTGGTAAATGGGAGTTATTTCAATTAACCATTAAATGTTAATGGATAATGGAAATGATTTCCATTAATATATAAGAGTTAATGTTTAATGAAAACGATCTCCATTAACGATTTAATGTTGATAGTTGATGAAAATAATTTCCATTAACCATTTAATGTTATTGGTTAATAAAAATGATTTCCATTAATATATAAGAGTTAATGTTTAATGAAAACGATCTCCATTAACCATTTAATGTTGATAGTTGATGAAAATAATTACCATTAACCATTTAATGTTATTGGTTAATGAAAATTATTACAATTAACCATAATGCTAATGGTTAACGGAAATTATTGCCATTAACCATTTATATTGGATGTAATTAAATCGGTAGTAATCGATCGGTTTTATTCTGGGTCGAAATGACCCAAAGGTACTAACCGAGGTTTTCTTGGTTACTTGTAGCCGCATTGGTTTCGTTATGGGTCAAAATGACCCAATGGTACTAACTGTAACTAGCCGTTACATATTTACCAATAATATCAGTGGTTAAGTAAACGAAATATCAATGAGGAACTTTGAAGATACGTATCAAATTTAGGATCAAATAACCTAAAGATAAAATTTAGAGACAGAGAGAGAGAGCGATGTGGGAGCCGGAAAACGTTTCTCCGTTATCCTACTTCAAGCGCGTTGGGACTAAAGCCGCTAAGAATAGCTGAATAATCGATTACGACCATTTTAATTACATTACGACGGCAGTATGGAAGAACGTGCTATCTCAAATTGTGCTAGAAGAACGTGCTATCTCAAATTGTGCTAGAAGAACGTGCTATCTCAAATTGTGCTAGAAAAACGTGCTATTTCAAATTGTGCTAGAAAAACGTGCTATCTCAAATTGTGCTAGAAGAACGTGCTATCTCAAATTGTGGTGGAAGAACGTGCTATCTCAATTTGAGATAGCACGTTCTTCTAGCACAATTTGAAATAGCACGTTTTTCTAGCACAATTTGAGATAGCACGTTCTTCTAGCACAATTTGAGATAGCACGTTCTTCCATACTGCCGTCGATTAAATGTCATCAGTCAATGAAAATAATTGCCATTGATCATTTAATGTTATTGGTTAGGAGAAATTATTTTCATTAACCATCGACACGTAATGGTTAATGGAGATAATTTTTATTAACCATTAATTCTTATTGATAATTGAAAATATCTTCCATGAACCATTAACATTTATTGATTAATGGAAATCATTTCCATTAGCCATTAAATTTCAATGGTTAAAGGTCAATGAAAAAGTAATGATTGATGCATTACTCTTTCATTACAAATTTCGCAACCCTGAAATGCATAAAAATTTTGAGCAACAGGGTTGTTATTCGTGGAGAACAAACAGGGAAATATTGCGAATCTGGAGCTATTGAAAAAAAAAAACATGCAAATTCGAATTTCGCTTTTTCATTATTTTTACACATTGGAAAATGAGAAAGTACGAGTTGGCCACTGCCAGGAAAAACTTGGAAATGTCAGGTAATATTTTAAGTGTCAGGGAAATCAGGGAATTAAATATTTGTTAGGGAAAATATAAAAAGGACTTGCAAAAAAAAAGCGATACAGGAAGCTCTTCTAAATGAAAAAATCACGGCGTTGAAGAATGCAAAATAGTTTTACATAATATAGGCTATATAATTTATTCTTTCCAAAGATATATTTTAATAAACAATACGAAAGGAGGAATAATAATAAACATATGCAATGTTCTAACTTTGTTCTAATCTTTAATCTCTAATCTCTGCTCACATTCTAACAATGTACTTTTTTTCACAAAGCTTTGTCAGAGAAATTTTCGAAAATATCAAGGAAATGTCATTGAATTTTTGGAAAATATCAAAGAAATTACAGGGAAATGTCAGGGAATTTTGTTCGTCTAATTTAGTGGCCACTCTGAAGTAGCTTCCTTAATTTTCGTTTTGTAAATACGAAAAAATGATGAGGAAACGATTTGCGAATTTCGTATTAGCACGATTTTTTGTCTCTAAATTATTCGTTAAAAAATATAGCTCTGTTGAAGAACATTTTTAACTGGCATGAAAATTTAAAAAAAATCATGAAGATTAAGCTTGCTCCAGAACTAGGAGCAAGAAAAATGAATAAATGTTTCAATTTCGCTTTCTCATAAAAAAAGCTCGATTTTTGGGTTTTGTCATTGTTTTTTCCATGCCTACATGTGAAAAATATTCTATAATGTCCCAATATGTTCTGAAGTCCCTTAGGCCCGAATTCTAAGTTCTTAAGAATTATCTTGACTTTCCAATGAACCTAAGTTGGAACTTGAGATCGAACTTGAGTTCCAACTTAAGACGAATCTTAAGTTTGAAGTTTGATCCTAAGATCCATCTTGCGCTTGGACTTAAGTTCGATCTAACTTCTTTCATCGCCTCCCTCGACCGTGCTTTTGGACATTAGTTTTCAAAATAATTAAGTTCGGTCGAACTTAAGTTTAAGCTCAAGATTGATCTCAAGTTCAAACTTCAAACGAAATTTAGATTTGAACTTGAGATTGATCCGAAATTCGCACCAAAGTTTAAACTGAAGTATGAACTTACAATGACACTCAAGTTCAAACTCAAGATTCATCTTAAATTGGAACTTAAGTTCGATATCAAGTTCTATCTTGAGTTCAATGGAAAGTTTGATCTTAAGATCCTAAAATTCGGGTCTTACGATAACCATAAAATCGACTTACTTGAAAAAATAGCTTAACTCGAACGTATCCGGCGAATATGTTACTGAAAACAAATCCAAGCGAATCTGACGTTAGATATTCGGGGGCAGTCGAGACGAATGAGCCATTTGGGAGTAAATATCTTCTCAGTAGACGATCGTCGTTCAATCGATCACCTGTATAAAAAATAACGTGATATCTGCGAAAAAAAAAATCATACGATTAGAATTCAAAAGAAGAAATTCTGCAAAAGAAGAAAAATATTCTTTTCATATATTCGACCATTAAAAATGATAATACTTGTCGTAAAGGTCAAGCTCTTTCTCGATATTCGATTCGTCCAGAGCTATAATATCATCAGCGCCCAACGCTCTTATAATTCGGCTAAGATCCAATTTACAAACCGCCGTAACGTGGGCGCCCCATAATTTTCCTAATTGTATGAGGATACATCCAACCGGCGAAGAACCGTCGTAAACTAAAATTCTGCAATACAACGAATTTGCACGTATGATTATAAATTTTCAATTTTCTTTAAAAAAGAATACATTTGTAACTTTTTGTTCTATTTTTTTTTCTTAATTCTGTATTTAGGGATTATACGCAGTCAGGATTTTTGAAAAATCGTTTTTTTTTTTTCAAATTTCATTTTTGTAATGTACATGGGGCATTCCACGCCGACTCGACCTGGGTCTGACCCTTCACCTCTCCGATTTTGTCTGCGATTTTTCATGGTTTTGTGGTACCTCTGAAAAGCGCTCCGGATTTTTTTCAGATTTTTTTGGAGCGATTTGACTTGACTATAATTTTGTGGGCAATTTATTTTTCGCCCCAACTTGAAAATATTAAAAAAATCTCACAAGTCCCTTTTTTTATGTGAACAATTTCAAGCGTTGAGCCAAAGTGGGCAGTGGTTTCCTTCTGTTTAGAACAGAGTTGGGCAAAGTACTTGAAGTACAAAATACTTGTTACTTGCAAGTACTTGAAAAAACCAGTATCAAGTACTTTTCAAGTTTTCGGGTACGTCTCGTAAATTCTGGTACTTGGGTCGTTCCATGTCAAATCGACCAAGAGTTCGAATCGAGTACTTTCAATTTCGATGAAATTTAGTCAGAAGTTTTGTTTTATTATAAAACCAAGTTCTACCAAGGAAAAATTATTATTTTTTTTTCAAAAGTTATGCAAAATTCAAAATTTAACCATTTTTCAATTTTGTTTTCGAAATATCTTGAAAACTATGATAGTTATGAAAAATCGTTTGTTTCGTCTTGAAGAGTATACTTGGGGCTACAAAAAAGAAAATATTCCGACAACATTTTTTGAAAAATGATGAGTTTGGAGAATTTCAAATTTTTTAAAATCGCGAAAGTCCACAATTAACATCGAATTTTTTGTTCAATTTTTTAAATATAATACCTTGTACTGTTTTGAAAAGATCCTGAAATTTTCAGAAAGGTGTTTTTTTTTGTTTCAAAAATATGAATTTTTTTGAGTTGAGCAATCATGTAATTTTGTATTTTTGAGCAGTCAAAATTACATGATTGATCAACTTCACTCAACTTAGAGGTAGAAAAAAAAGTTTTACCAAAATTCAAAAATTCATATGTTTGAAACAAAAAAAAACACATTTCTGAAAATTTCAGGATCTTTTAATATCAGTACAAGGTGTTATATAACAAAAATAAAACCAAACATTTAATGTTGATCGTGGATTTTCACGATTTTGAAAAATTCAAAATTCTTCAAATTCATCATTTTTCAAAAATTTGTTTCGGAATATTTTTTTTTCGTAGTCCCAAGTATACTCTTTAAGACGAACCCACATTCAAGTTGTCTTTTTTTTATTTTTTCATTCGAAAATAGGGTGAAAAATAATAAATTTCTCAAGACAGTTTTTTTTTAAAGCAATATTACTGCTGCAAAAATTGTTTCTTTAACACAAATTTTTCTCAGTAAATTTAAATTGGCAACCATATTGTTGTACCCAACTATCAGTGCCGCCAGTGTCGCTTCCGGGAACTACGTCGCATTATAAACACAGGCTGCATTCGCTTGAACGCTTACGCGCTTTCAGCACGTATGCATAGATATACATCGACATATAAAATGCTACAGGATGTGGCGCTCACGGACGCGTATGCGTCCAAGCGAATGCAGCCATAACCTGCAATAAAAATATTCATCTGTCAATTTATATCACTTCTTGAACATAATAATATTGAAGACGTGATTCATATGATTCCTGTGATATCGTGACGTCACCAATACTTTCACAACTTCGTTAACATGGTAATATTGGAGAATATTACACTGCAAGTTATATGTATATTTTAGGTTAGAATTTCCGCCAGCAAGATGTCCGCGGGAGCAAAAACTGTCTACAATGGGATTTAGTTCCTAGACGCGACACTCGCGGCGCTGATAGTTGGGTACAACAATATGGTTGCCAATTCAAATTTACCGAGAAAAATTAATGTAAAAGAAAACACTTTTTCATCGTTAATATTCCTTTAAAAAAAAACTTTCTTGGGAAATTCATTATTTTTTATCCTACTTTCGAATCTAATAGACTAAAATAGAGATTTCAGATGCATGCAAGTTCCCTAGGGAACTTGCATGTCTTTTTTTTTTATTTTTTCATTCGAAAGTAGGTTGAAAAATAATAACTTTCTCAAGACAGTTTTTTTTTAAAGCAATATTACTGCTGCCAAAATTGTTTCTTCAACACAAATTTTTCTCAGTAAATTTAAATTGGCAACCATATTGTTGTACCCAACTATCAGCGCCGCCAGTGTCGCTTCCGGGAACTACGTCGCATTATAAACACTGGCTGCATTCGCTTGAACGCTTACGCGCTTTCAGCACGTATGCAGAGTATTAATAATATTATTAATTATTAATAATTATTAATAATATATAATAATTTTGAAGACGTGATTCATATGATTCCTGTGATATCGTGACGTCACCAATACTTTCACAACTTCGTTAACATAGTAATATTGAAGAATATTACACTGCAAGTTATATGTATATTTTAGGTTAGAATTTCCGCGAGCAAGATGTCCGCGGGAGCAAAAACTGTCTACAATGGGATTTAGTCCCCAGACTCGACACTCGCGGCGCTGATAGTTGGGTACAACAATATGGTTGCCAATTCAAATTTACCGAGATAAATTAATGTAAAAGAAAACACTTTTGCATCGTTAATATTCCTTTAAAAAAAAACTTTCTTGGGAAATTCATTATTTTTTATCCTATTTTCGAATCTAATAGACTAAAATAGAGATTTCAGATGCATGCAAGTTCCCTATTGTACCTTTTTCCTCGAGCATTTCCCTCCTCAATTATTGATCTATTGACCATTGCGTCCCAGGCTAAACAACCGCTGTACGGTAAACTCGCTGAGCCCTCGAAAGTTGTATTTTTCGGTTTTCTCGCAACTTGATTTTCGGCAACGACTATGTAATCCGCCATTGTCCCGGACGCCCAATATGGGACAGCGACAATAACCTCGTCGCCAATGTCAAAGCCAGAGACACCTTGACCTATTTCAGCCACAACACCCGAACAATCACGCCCAAGTACGACTGGCAATTCCCTTTGTTGCTAAACAGAGATATATTTAAATTATTGCGAAAAATCAGGAGAAAAACAAACATAAAATTTCTATTAGCTCAGGATGTTGAAGTTTGCATCACGAGAGAAAAACAAAGTTTCCATCTCAACAAAAATAATTTCTATTTAATTAAGAATTATTTTTTTGAATATTGCACATTAGGGTGATTTTTTTCGACTTTTTTTTCACTCCCCACCTAAAATTTTGTTGGATATATCTGAAAAAAGATTCCCTGAAAGTTGAAGCCCTTAATATTAGTATTAAGTACTTTCTCATTGCGTGAAAAGATTTTCCATCTAAAATACACGTAAAACAAAATTTTTTTTTTTCAAAATTCTATAACTCAGTATAAAAATTTTATGGTTTATCGAAACAAACTTTTTAAATTGTTCATATCTCAATATCTCAAGAAATATTAATTTTAGCAATTGGGTCTAGACTTTTTTGTAGGAAATTAAATTTCGAACAAAATTTTCCTTTACATTTCTTCGGTAAAGTTAATCATTTCGGAGATAACATAAAAAATAACGAGGATTTTGGGTAAAAATCAACTTTAGTGACCCGTATCATCTTAGTTACACTTACGCTGCTGAGGACACTTTTGAAGATCCTACAATTTTGCGTAAATTGCCACCAAGAACAATGTGATAGCCTAAAATGCCGCTGAGTTATTGAATTTTGAAAAAAAAAATTGATTTTCGTGTATTTTAGATGGAAAATCTTTTCACGCTGTGGAAAAGTACTTAATATTAATATCAAGGCCTGTAAATTTCAGGAATTTTTTTTTTCAGACATATCGAACAAAATTTTAGGTGGGTTCAATTAAATTGATTAAATTAAATTAAATTAAGTTAAAAAAATTAAAGTTTAAAAAATTAATGAAAAAAAATAAGTTGAAAAAAGTTTAAAGAATTAAGGATGAGCATTCATGTAAAAACATATTAAATTTTCAGACTACTATCATCATTACTTCAACCTCCTTAAGGGCTAAAATGAAAAATGATGAGAAAATTCTGAAAATTTGGTATGTTTTTATGAAGTATCTAAGAGGTCGTGTTAAAATTTCACGACGATTAGGAAGCTCGTTATTAAAATATTAACATTTTGTTAAGAACAATTTTGTAAACAAATAAAAAAAATATTCATCAATAAACTTCGTTTTGTTTCCGTTGCTTTCAATATAGTGTAGATATTAAAAAATTGAGAGGTCAAAAAAAAAACTTATCGCAAAGTTATATCAGTTTCTATAAGACTAGATTTAATTTAATTTAATTTGTTAATTGTTTGATAACGAGCTTCCAAATCGTCGTGAAATTTTTACACGACCTCTTAAATAATTCATCCAAAAACATACCAAATTTTCAGAATTTTCTCATCATTTGCGATTTGGGACTCAACATCCTTAAATTTTTAAAATTTAGGCTCCACAATTTCATCCCTGAGGGAAATTACTTGAATTTGGAAAAAACCTTTTATCGTTGAATTTCAACGATTATTTGTTGACTCACCCCAGAATTCAGCAGTCTTCTGTATATTCTCGAGTAACCAAAACATATCTTAGCGTCAACGATGTTCAACGATGCTGCCTTTACTTGGATCAATAGTTCGTTCGATCGCTGGATCGTTGGTACTTCCGCATCGTCTACCATTGAAACACCCTGATAGTGATATTGTCTTCTTTTAACTTTAATCGAGCAATTTTATCAAATTTTATCTCTATCTTTGAATATTTCTTTCCCATTAATCTTTTAACCACAATTATTATTTTTTAATTTGTGTATTCTTAAAATAAAAAAAGTTTATTGAATACAAAAGACAAAAAAATTACTTTGAACATTAGTTGGAAAATAGTAAACATATAAAAAACGATGGTATTAAATTTGCAGGCCAATTTATCTAATTAATTATATGATTTTATTCCTAATTTATATTCGATTCATTCAATTAATCAAATTATTTATCAATCATTTCAATTAATTTATTATTGCACGAATAAAATTTTATGCATAAAAAAAAAATACATATTTGACAAAAATTAAAAAGAATAACTGAAAACTTATCCATTGTTTCCTTCCACAATATTGCATTTTTTCCTGAATTTGTTTTTTCTCGTTGAGAAAGTTTTCAAGCGCATAAATTCAATTTTATTAAAAACAGGCTGTCATAAGAACAACATTTTTTAATAAAAACAAACAAATCACATTTTTCGCAATTTTTTTACATAACAAAATGTGACATTAATTAATAAGCGTTAAACAAAATGCACGATGCAATTAACGATACTTAATGCGAACATTTTTTAACCATTATCACATGGATAGCAAATAATTTCGATTATCGTCGATTCACACATATTCGCTCAATGAAATAACGATGATGTTTATTTATCACACAAAATAATGATTATAATCACGTGCGAGACAAGAGCTCTAGAAACGTCCGTACCGACCCACACTCGGTAGCGGATGCGCCGACAATGCCGACTTTCGGTCGCTGGTTTTGCCTTCAGCCGGTAATAATGGCTAGCTTGCGCGCCTGCGCAGTAGGTGAGAATGGGGGAGAGAGCGGCGCGAGGAACGAGTGCGCGCGCAGGGCGCAAGTACATTCAACAGCGCGGTTGCGTCTCGACGTCAAATATTGAGAAAAGTAGAAAACTTAGAGGATTCCCCAATTGTTTATACTTCAATCATTATCACAGGTATGAGTGTTAAATCAACGTGTTTACTTTGAATATACGGTCTCTCGTGTCTCTGATAATGTCCCGTGTCTGATAAAACTGTTTGCGACAACGCTTGGGGTATCGCATATGTATCTACCCCCACTCTCTCTCTCTCCCACCCTCGCGCAAACAAGATGGCTGCTGGCGGCAAGCATTACGACGTAGCGAGCGTCCAACGCGTCATTTGCCCATTTTGGAGCACATTGAACTCGTATTTCGTAATTTGTGTTCTATTAACATTTTTCATGAAGATCTATAAAAATGACGAATCGACGATGTGTGAAATAACTTTTTATCCGTGTGACAGCGTTTTAAAAACTCGCGTTAAAAAAATCACTGATCCAATCAACGAAATAATTGTCTCAGGCAAGCGGATTTTGTTAAATGTCACATTCTGTTATGCAAAAACTTGGGGAAAAATTTATCGTCGTGGGACAAGCGAATAAAATTGCTTTCACGATGGAACACGTAAAAAAAGTGCCAAAGTTTGAATAGGAAAATTAAATCCGTCGAGACGTGAGTGAAGCTTTTTAAATTAATGGCTAAATAAATTATCGTATTTTTTTATAGATTGCGAGTGAGTGATAGTGATAAACGCAGTGATAAACTTTACTGCGGTTTACATCAATACGACTTCTGATCCTGATTAGCATCGCTGTGATTCCAAAAAGCTTTTCTGATAAGAAATAAGCGTAGAAATGGAGACAAAATTTCAAAAGCTCAACATTATGGAAGTTTCAATGGGTGAGTTTTTCAAATTATTTTTCTATCTATGCTCCATGCGTTCATTTTTTGCGCATAAGGAAATAGATGCAATTTAACTTATTCGATGGATATAATTTCGAATCGGCGTCCAAATTTCAATTGAGTTGCGCAATAGTGAGCGCCAACTATTCATCAGAAGTTTTCGTTCATGATAAAACGAAGTTTCACCAGAGGAAAAAAAATTAATTTTTTTTTTTTTCGAAAGTTATCCAAAATTCAAAATTTCACCATTTTTTCAATTTTTCAAGTTTATTTTTTAAACATCTAGAAAACTGTTATAGTTACGAAAAAATCCTTCTGGGATCGTCTTAAAGAGTATACTTGAGGCTACGAAAAAAAAATATTGCGGAAACATTTTTTGAAAAATGAGGAATTTGGAGAATTTTGAATTTTTAAAAATCGCGAAAATCCACTGTCAACATTAAATTTTTGGTTCAATTTTTTAAATGTAATACCTTGTGCTGATCTTAAAAGATCTTGAAATTTTTAGAATTGCGTTTATTTTTTTTAATATGAATTTTTGAATTTTGGTAAACAAATTTTTTGTAATTTGAGCAGTAAAATTTTCAATTAATGACATCAGAATGTAAAAATATACTTATTGAAATTCTTATGTCAATCATTGGAATTTTTACTGCTTAAAATTACAAAAAAATTTGTTTACCAAAATCCAAAAATTCATATTAAAAAAAAAAACGCAATTCTGAAAATTTCAGGATCTTTTAAGATCAGTACAAGGTATTATATAAGAAAAATTGAATAAAAAATTTAATGTTGATCGTGGATTTTCACGATTGCTAAAAGTTCAAAATTCTCCAAATTCATCTTTTTCAAAACTTTTTTTCGGAATATCTTTTTTTTTCAAAGATATTTCAAAAATAAACTTGAAAAATTGACAAAATGGTGAAATTTTGAATTTTGTATAACTTTCAGAACAAATTTTTTTAATTTTTTTCCTTTGGTATAACTTCGTTTTATGATAAAAGAAAACTTCTGACCAAATTTCATCGAAATTTAAAGCGGTCGGATTTCAACTATCGGTCGATTTGACATGGAATGACCCATATGTATTTGAACATTCGAACGTTCAGCGGAATGAATATTGACAAACGTATTCGGACTAAAAAAAATTGATAAGTCCTCAGTAATATGTAAAGCACCTCAGCAATTGGTGAATCAATTTTTTTTCACTTTTTCATTGCTCAAAAAAATTATTTGCAAAGTATCACTGAGATTTTCTTCAAATACTTTGACAGAGGAATACATCTCTCGTTTTTCCATTCAGCCCAATGCTCGAAACTTTATGTATATTGAAATTTGGTTCTATTTTACTTCGATACCTCTGAGCCGATGTAATGATGACACATGACGGCTCTCATGTATTGTATTCGGCGTGGAGTTTGTTTCCAATGCAAACCAATGGTATATCCTAAAAGTGCACCAATGCCTAATCCGCCGATGCAAAAGGCCATTTCTCTTCGCGTAACTGCAAGAAAATTCGATGATTCTTTATAGACAATGCTTTTTACAAGCAGAGTTGTGAAAATAGTAATGTAAAACTAATGCATTACCCATTACTTTCAACAATATGCATTGGACAAGTTTTCCATTACAAATTACAAAAGTAATGTGTAATGTATGCATGTTCCATTACAAATGAAAATAGTAATGTGTAATGGATGCATGTGCCATTACAAATAAAAAAAGTAATGTGTAATTGATGCGTGTTTCATTACAAAAAAAAAGTAATGTGTAATGTAGGCATGTTCCATTACAAATTACAAAAGTAATGTGTAATGGATGGGTGTTCAATTACAAATAAAAAAAGTAATATGTAATGCATGGGTATTCCATCACAAATGAAAATAGTACTGTGTAATGTATGCACGTTCCAATACAAATTACAATTTTTAAAAAAGTAATTTTCACTGGAGAATACTCTATTATGAATAGAAAAATTGCAGTGTTCGTATTAGAAACTTGCACATTGCTGTCTCATTATTTTATTTCGCTCACATTACGTTTTTATTTGTAATGGAACACGCATCCATTACACATTATTTTTTTCATTTGTAATGGCTCATGCATCTATTACACATTACTTTTTTTATTTGTAATGAGACATGCATCCATTACACATTACTTTTTTTTATTTGTAATGGGACATGCATCCATTACATGTTACTTTTTTGATTTGTAATGGAAGACACATCCATAACAACATTACTTTTTTTTATTTGTAATGGCAGATACATCCATTACACATTACTTTTTTTATTTGTAATGGGACATGCATCCATTTCACATTATGCAGTGTAATGGGTAATAAATACAGTAATGCATTATTTACAACTCTGTTTACAAGTATTACAAAAAAAAATTAATACCATTTACGATAGAGAAAAAATTCAATTTCTTTTGAGACTTTGAAAACGCTCCAGACAGGTTAGAAATATTTTTTTGTCCTGCTAAAAGCTTGATAAGGTTTTTTTCTTTTGGAGAAGAAATTAATTTCAAGATTGGAACTCGAAATTGAAAAATAGTGGACGAAATATTGCAGTTTCCTCGCGTATAAATAGAAACAAATGTACCATCCCCGAAGCAGAGATTTCCCATTTGTCGGTAGAGAGCTCTGGAGTTGAATTGCAGGGAATAATATTGAAACTGCGCCTGTTCCCACAATTTTTGAATCCACGAATAAACGTGATTCGCCAATTCCTTCATTTGCCTACCGTACTCCTCGCCGTATGCATTTTTGGCTAATTGACGGAGTTGCGCCAAAAGCCCAACTATCCATTGTTGTGCCTGGTGCAATGCCACCGTTCCCTCCACCTAAAATTGTGTTGTTTTTTTTTTATTTCTCACATTTTCCTCGATCAAACATCATTATCGTCTAGAGATTTTTTTTATTTGCCATTACGTAAAGTAAAGCCAAAATACAATTGTTGACCTCAAATTCAAAAATACTTCAAACTAACCGCAATTTTAACCTAAATTCTTCTGAACTCTCCAAAGTCGTGAGAGGAAGTAGGAATGAGGAAAGGAAAAATTGCAGAAAAATTTGCCAATTATTTTGAAACGTAGCAGGTTATATTTTTGAAAAAATAACGGTTGGAGCGAAGGAAAAAACAATTCGGTCCTCGAGTCGCGATTCGATGGGGATAATTGATAAACAATTTTGCAGAATTATGAGTTTGAGAACGAAATTCGAATAACTATGAAAAAAGTATATAAACAAATACCTGAAGTACTTCCAGCTGATTGGTCAGCCGGAACCAAAATTCGTCCATGATTGATAGACTGATGTTGACAGGGGCCGAGGGAAGGGGGGAGGGGCAAGGGATTTCGTAAAATTATAAATTAAACATTGTTAATAAGCGTTTGTGCGTTTGGATGCAGTATAAAATACGCAAGAAGACTTTTTGGGAGTACTCCGTAGAAGAAACACACTCGGACAAAAACGGCGCACAATCGTAACGATATAAATAACCGAGGTGATGGTCGATCAGCTGATCAACGTGAGAGCGAGAGAGAGAAATGCAATTTCTGGACGGTGGAGATTTCTCAGAAATTATTAATATTTAGGGCAATACAAAAACGATCTAGCTCTGCGTCAGTAAATTTTGCAGAGCGAGAAGTATCGTTTTTCTACAAAATAAGGCGTTATAATAGTCGGACATAACAGAATGTTCACAAAAAATAGCCAAAATTTTTGAATTGGGATTTTTTAGAAAAGTAATCATTTTTAGGCCAAAAAGAAAATGTTTCTGCATTGGAAATTTTTGCAGGTTAAGACAGTTTTGTTTTGTTTTTTTCAAAATTCCAACAATTCGGAAAAATCTTAAAAATGTGTCGATAAGACAGAGCTCTAGTATACCTTTAATCTTCTCTAGAGAAAGGAACGAGTTACAGCAGATTTTCTTACCGACGTGTGATAAAACAGTTAGGCTGTTTTTTTATCATATGTAGAAAATAAACCGTACAAACATCTGCAGTTTTCTTCGGTGTTCTGATAGATGGCGTCTATTCTGAGCATCGATTTCTAATCGGCGATTATTGCAATTGAAAATTATTAAAATTATTGAAACGTGATTATTCCGATTCGCTGGGACAAGGTTGAAAAAAGTGATTTTAAGATAAACGTGCTTAACGTTTCTAAAAACCTTAAAGGTCTACCTGTTTTCACTAAATGGACTGTAACCCAGTAAATTTTCAAAATTTGAACTCAAAATTTTATTTACAAGTTTTTTAAACTATATACTTTGAAGAAATGCAAAGAATTGATTCAAAAAATGTTTAGCAGGTTACAAATATATATAAGACAAACTATACGGGACGAGGTCCTTAACCAATGGGAAATTTTTTTTTTTTTTTAATTTTGATTCTCCCAAAATAATAAATGCGGATTTAAGAGCCCTAAAAAATAAAAATCTCAATATACGAAAATTCCTTGGGAAAATCTTGAGCCAGGAGGTCGAAAATAGCGTTTTTTCAAGAATTTTTTCTGTAAAGACATTTTAATTTATTAACATAAAAATTTGTATTCATTTTTTTGTAACTTTTTACTCAATTTTGAAATTTTTATTTTTTAAAATTGATTCTCGAAGCCGTTGTAGCCGATCATTCGAAATAAAAAAATAAAAAAGAATTTAAGTATAAGTCCACTCCTTTAAAAGTTATTCAATGTCAAAGTAAATTTTTCGTAAATTTGGCCGTTTTTTGGATATTACACCGGAACTATCAGTCTTATCGACAAAATATGGATGAAATTTTATGTAAAACATAAATGAAACTTTCGTAAAATGTCAACCAATAGTTCTCACTATAATAATAAAAAAATAGAACGCTTTAAGAAAATTGTGCAACAGAAATTAGCTTGATTTTTTTTTCTTATAATTTAAAAATAATATCGAATAAAAATTTAATGTTATACTCCAATGAATGTCATTTTGTTAATAGAAAAATAAAATTTTTAAGCTAACTTTTACTGCATAATTTTTTTAAAGCATTCTATTTTTTTAATTATTATTTCTCGAAAGTTGAATTCATGTTTTATATAAAACTTCATCCATATTTTGTCGATAAATTTCCGATGTAATATCCAAAAATCGGCCAGATTTACGAAAAATTAAACTTTGACATTAAATAACTTTTGAACGAGTGGACTTATCAAAAAGTACCTTTGAGCTTTTTTTTGTATCAAAATCAGAAGACGTAAAAACAATTTTTCTCATGTTATTCTTATGGAAAATGTCAATATTAATATCAAGAGCTCATATTTTAACAGGCCTTTGTTTATAACTAAATGAAAGTTTATAATAAAGCGAGTCAGTTTCTGAGAAAAAAAAATTTCGAACCACCCTAATATGTAAAAAAACGTTATATTTTTTAATGAAGTTTCCACACACCGAGAAAAAAGTTTGGTAAAGTGAAAAAAATTTGGCTTGAATTAACTAAACCCGTTCTAAACTAAACTAAACCTGTAATTCAGTTAACTCAAAACGTGTATCAAAATGGAAACAAAAATTGCATTCCCATAAATACATATATCCTTGACCCAACAGAGTAGAGAATCCGTTCAATTGAAAATTTCATTGTTTTGATTCTATATTTGGTAAAATGTACTCAATATGCGATTGCAAAACCAAATGCTTTAGTTGAATGAACAGTTTATATTTTCTATGCAATTCAGATCTTGTTCACCGGAAAAAAAATGCATTCAATATAAAGCTAGAAAATTTCAATTGAATTAACAAAACATTTCATGATATGCAATTTTTGTTTTGGCTACGAGGGCTTTTACTTAACCAATTAATCGTTAGATTAAACAGTTAAGTGAAAATTTAACTTATTTATCCTTGCGCCCATAAAGAGCACCAGCGCCACCAAAGTGCAATGGTGATCTCATTCAAATATGTAGTCTTTACCAGGTGTGTAAGTATGAAACCGGAATTTGCCCATAGGTGGCGCTAGATGTCGATGCAGTTACCGACACATCACGTCAGCGGTGTCTTGTTATTGTATTGATATCCGACAAAGATTTCCAACTCACAATAACACGAGTTTCATTCAGTAGCATTAGTTTATTAGAGACAAACATGTCGAGTTTTGTGCCAACAAATTACGATTTGCGGACAGCCCTAATTTTCTGTTTTCATCTGAAGAAAACCGCAGCCGAATCGCATCGAATGCTTCTGGAGGCGTTTGGTGAGCATGCTCTCGGTAAAACACAGTGTTTCGAGTGGTTTAAACGGTTCAAAAGTGGCGATTTTGACGTGAGGAACGAAGAACGTGGAAGACCACCGAAAAAGTTTGAAGACGCTGACCTGCAAGCCTTGTTGGACGAAGACGACGCTCAAACACAACAACAACTGGCGGATCAGTTAAAGGTGACCCGAGAAGCCATCTCCCTTCGGTTAAAAGCCATGGGAAAGATACAAAAGGTGGGGAAATGGGTTCCACGTGTTTTTTCTGTACAAAAAATCCGGTTTCATACTTACACACCTGGTATTTCATAGAACTGCGCGACCACAGAATCCAGGTAATGTGCCATCAATTCAAAGTAAAAAAATTACTAGAACCAATGAAATAAAGTTTTGAAGGCAAAAAATAATTTTTTTCATTATTTCCCAAAACATGTTAGATTGGTTCCCTAATATATTTACTTGGTTCATTTTTTTTCAGTCAATTCCATAAATTTCTGTTTCAATAAACGAATTTACTTGAATCTAAGAATATGTTATCAATTATATGTAATATGTTGTTTGAATCAAGAACACATTTTATCATTCAAAACATGCATGTCTTTTAATACAGAAAGCACTGAGAAAAAAAATTTGTTGAATCAACAAATTAATTAGTCCAATCATCAGGAAAAATGATTCATTCAATCAAATGCGTGTTTATTAATTGTTGCTAAACATTTTATAAAAAATATATAGCCCTTGCCAAATAATTTAATATGCATAGTTTAGTGACCCCAAAAAGAGATAGATAGAAAAAAAAGACAAATCTGCGCCAATTCTCCGATCTAATTTCAATGTCCGACCGAGATTCGAACCCTCGACCCTACCTACCATCATACTTATCCTACCTAACTACCTAACACGCTACCTCTTACGCTATCGACTACTACTATGCACTTGAAAAAAGTTAGGAGTTATGAAGATTCGAATATAAGAAAACATTTTAAAAACCAGTTTTTTAATTGTTAACAACTTATGTACACTGAGAAAATTTTTTTGTTGAAAATACAAAAGTTTATTTGACTCAACCAAATATTTGTTTCCGGGCGTTCAACGAGATCATAAGGGTAATTCAACAAAGATACAGTGAACGTTTTCGTTAAATCGGTTAAATCGTTGCTTGAATAGGCAAAGTTTCAGTTCAATCAAATAAATATCTTTGTACCAAATAAACTGTGTGATTGAAAATACGAATTGTTTTTTTGTTACAGCTAAATTTATTTAGTTAAAATATACTAGAAATCAACGAAATATTTCTGTACAGCAACTCAGTAACGTGTAAATTGGACTAAACCGTATCTGGAAATTGACCAAATCATTTCGTTCACCTCATATCTTATGGTTAACCAAATCCATTTGTTGAATTAATTATAGTTTCATCATTTCAAAAAAATAAATATTGAATCAACTAAATTTTTTTCAACTTAATGGATTTAGTTGTTTTAACTGGACTTTTTTCTCAGTGTATACTATTAAAGTATACTATAGAAATGATAGTTCTTTGCTTGAAGGAAATAAAAATTTCATCATTCCAAACAAATATTCTATTGGAATAAAATAATATGTTATTTATTTTACTACAGCTTCTTTTCAAATAATCACAATCAATTTTATATCTAATAAATATTGAAAAGACTACAGAAATATTTTTAGAAGTAAAATAATGATGAATTTATTGCAAACAAATAATTTTGTTCGAAAAAAATAATTTTATATTGATGTCGTTTTTCAGATTCGAATAATCTCATGTTTATGATGCAATAAATCTAATTAATCAAATGAATGCAAATTTATTAAAATCTATTTAAATAAATATATTTTTACAATTAAAATAATGATTAATTTATTGCAAAGAAATAATTTTGTTCGAAAAAAATAATTTCGTATTGAAGTCATTTTTTAGATCCAAATAATCTCATGTTTATGATGCCATCAATAATTTTCTTCAAAAAAAATAATTTCGTATTGAAGTCGTTTTTTAGATTCAAATAATCATCATTTTAGATTCAAATAATCTAATGTTTATGATGCGATAAATGTAATTAATCTAATGAATACAAATTCAATCAAATCTATTTGAAGAAACATATTTTTTGAAGTAAATTAATAATGACTTTATTGCAAGAAAATAATTGTTTCGAAAAAAATAATTTTGTATTGAATTCGTTTTTTAGATTCAAATAATCTCATGTTTATGATGCGATCAATGTAATTAATCCAATGAATACAAATTTAATCAAATCTATCATGCATTTAATTGTTACTATTAAATAAGAGTTTAATATAATGGAGCAATAGATTCGTGAAAATATTTTTTTTTAATGAAGAGTGACTTTCTTGGTTCAACAAATAAATAATCTAATTAATACTTCCATTTAATACATAAATTTATGTTCTCAAATTCAGTAATTTTTTCTCTCAGTGTGCTGGTAATACACTGGTACTTATCGGTGCTCAGTGGCTGTCTCGCTGGCGCGAGAGCGCGCGCCGATCGTCGCCACCTTGCGGATCTCGGGCGAAGTGCCGAGATCGTGGTAGTTACTATACGTACTATCGACTAAATGTATTGTGGCTGCATTGAAATATTTAGTCAAATTTATCAAATGATTTGATAGACTTGAGAGCATTTACTATTCTTTTTAACTGGATGAATAGCTCAAATTAAAACTAGATTTTGTTGATGAGACGAAACATACAGTTAAAACAATTTTATTTACTTCCAGTAAATGACTAGATATTCGATTGAATGAGAAAACAAGTTGTTGAATCAATCTCGTTTGAAATCATTTTGATCCAATGTTGTAATTGCGGTGAATGCAGTACACATTCGAAACAACGACACCATAGTTTTATTTTTTCAACAACGGGGTAATCAAATCAAATATGTGACGGTTGATTCAAACGAATTTTCCGTGATCGCAGCTGGGTAGTTGATACTACTAAACTTTTTTTTTCTAGTGTGGTTTTAATAGTGGTTGGAAGGAGGGAGGGGGGTGGGGGGTGGTGGTAGATGGGACATTAGCGAGTTGGTATTCGTCCAGACACGTCTTTTCGGATTTGACCTGGCTCCTTCCCAAATGGGAACCTCGCCCTTGTAAGGTCGGTATTATTGCGCTTAACACCCACAATTCTGCAATTTTACACCCCCTATTTTCCTCCCCAAAGTACTCTCTGCAACGTATATTCTCTCCATTGGCGAGAAAGCCTCCTTTCCTCTCTTGCAGTATCGTAACTGATGTCTAAAAAAAAAAAAAAAATTCGCGTCATTCGCATTGTATTTTTTTATTATTTTCTTCTCGTAAAAAGTGCCGTGCTGGCTCATGTTTACCATTGTGCTCGGTTCACGAAAGAATATAATGCGAGAATTACCTTCTTACCCTCATCTCTGGATATACCATCGAAGTTTTATCGTCACAAAAGTGCATTCATAACCATCGTCCTCTCTCACAGCGAAGGATTTTCCTTCTCGATTGTGCCTCGAAAATGCGAGACAGAAAAAACGGCGTTTTTGTGTTTCTTTTTTTAAGGTAAGTGTCCCGAATACTGCAGGGGACCTAAGCTTCGCTCGCCATTAACAGAGAAAAATCTTTATTTTAAATTGTCTCCGGGTAAAAAGTATTGGTATTGTTGGAAAGCGTGGAATCTCAGCTAACGAATGCCCACCTCATTTTTTTTATTATTTATATTATTTAATTGTAATTTTGAAAATGCGTACATGTGCAAATCGACGGCAGTATGGAAGAACGTGCTATCTCAAATTGTGCTATAAGAACGTGCTATCTCAAATTGCGCTAGAAAAAAGTGCTATCTCAATTTGAGATAGCACGTTCTTCTTGCACAATTTAAGATAGCACGTTTTTCTAGCACAATTTGAGATAGCACGTTCTTCTAGCACAATTTGAGATAGCACGTTCTTCTAGCACAATTTGAGATAGCACGTTCTTCTAGCACAATTTGAGATAGCACGTTTTTCTAGCACAATTTGAGATAGCACGTTCTTCCAGCACAATTTGAGATAGCACGTTCTTCTAGCACAATTTGAGATAGCACGTTCTTCTAGCACAATTTGAGATAGCACGTTCTTCTAGCACAATTTGAGATAGCACGTTCTTCTAGCACAATTTGAGATAGCACGTTCTTCTAGCACAATTAGAGATAGCACGTTTTTCTAGCACAATTTGAGATAGCACGTTCATCTAGCACAATTTGAGATAGCACGTTTTTCTAGCACAATTTGAGATAGCACGTTCTTCTAGCACATTTTGAGATAGCACGTTCTTCTAGCACAATTTGAGATAGCACGTTCTTCCATACTGCCATCGAAATGTCCCGAATACTATTCTACACTTTTGACAGATGTCCCTATTACTGGGGTATGCATGGCCCGAATACCGTTGTACACTTTAACATGCGTTTGACATTCGTTTGTCATTCGTAAAACAAGCGGCCCTATTACTGGCGTATGCATGTCCCGAATATTGTTGTACGCGTTTGACGTCCGAAGGGAGGTTATACATGGGCCACAGTATTCGGTGCACACGATTCTCACAATGTACCGAATTATAGGGTATGTATTTTCGGCCCAATATTTAACTTGCTCGTCTATTTCCGCACTCTACTACTTTAATGACTCCTTATATTGAAACTTATTGCGACTGATTCGATGCTTTTTTTTATTATGAACTATGCTTTTTCGCAAGCCCACTTCCTTAACCAAATCGATAAGGAAACGACCGTTTTTTTACCTCGCTCGGTAGCTTGTCATGAATTACGGGAAATGTGAATTGAATATAATTCACTCATACTCGATATTTATTTTGAGTGACAATACGTTAAAGGAAGATTATTTAAGAAAATACATTACAGTTGTTGAACGTAAACTGAATTTATTCTAATAAGAAATAGACCGGATGAACAGTATTTGGTACTAGCCCAATATTCGGTACACTTACCTTAATGTGTTTGCCAAAAAGCGATGACGAATCGTGAGTCTTCGATAAATTAATGAAGAGATCAATGATGGGATGAACGAGATTCGCTAATAATTCATTATCTTAGTAATGAATAATATCAATAACCGTAATAATAATAATAATAATAAATATTAATAATTAATATTAATAATCAATATTGATAATTAATAATATTATTATAATGAATATTATTCATTGTTCAGTATTTTGCTAATAGATATCAGAATTATATCCACCATTCATCTTTTTAATGATGTTGAGGTTAGCATCGCTGCAATGCACCGGAAATTATTTTTTTAAAATCCATTTTTATTAATATTTACACTTTGATCGTGCATTTGGCATCCCAAGTTATTGATAAAGACCCCAAAATAAATTTCAACAATTTTTTACTTGAAAACCTTTTTGGAAAGAAAGATTTTTTTTTTATAAACTATTTTTGCTGCATTTGAACTATGCGAACTTCAGCGTAATTTATTTTACCAATTCCTGATCGAATTTAATCCATAATTAATTATTTTGTAAATGGATAATTTAATTTTACTCACTATTCGTTATTACAGCAATAGATCAGTAATAGATTTCATCCATTATCAATTATTTCAACAATTGAAAATGAAATTTGATCCCTTATGATTTTCGTATTAGGTATTGGAATTCGATCTATCAATTATTCATTAGTTCAGCAATTACTGATTGAATTTCATTCATGATTCATTATTTTGCCAATGGATAATGAAATTTAACTCATTATTCATCATTTTATGATTATGTCCATTATTTTAGTTACAAATAATGGACGATTCTAATTGTCATCTATTACTTCAGCAATGTTTATAGAATTTAATTGATTATCCATTATTTTGTTAATCAATAATGAAATTTTATCTTTAAACCATAATTTTCGTGATAGGTATTAATATTCAATTCACTATTTATTATTTTAGCAATTGCTAATGGAATTTTTCTCAAGATCCATTATTTTGGCCATTTTGGTTTTGGCCATTATTTTGGTCAGATAATGAAATTTTATCCTTAACCCATAGATTTCATATTAGGTATTGAAATTCAATTCACTGTTCATTATTTTAGTAATTGCTAATGACAGTTTTCTCATGATCCATTATTTTGGTAATTTTGGCTTTGGCCATTATTTTGGTCAAATAATGAAATTTTATCCTTAACCCATAATTTTCGTAATAGGTATTGAAATTTAATTCACTATTCATCATTTTAGCAATTGCCAATCGAATTTCTTTCATGATTCATTATTTTGGTCATTTTGGTTTTTGGCCATTATTTTGGTCAGACCGGAATTAGATTTTATATTCATATTCATTCTTCCCAAGAAGTTTTGAAATTGAAAAATCACTGAAATGTATTTTGAGGCCCTTATTAAGGAGTTGGAACGCAAAATACACAAACGAAGTATAAATATCATCCAAAATGATTTGAAAAAAAAAATTTTTCGTTGCATTACAACAATGTAAACTTCAGCAACATTTTTTTTTGTATTTAAAGCCTTCAAATTTGTCACATTCGATCGTTAAATTTAATAAGCCCTTCGACTATTGGAAAATAAAGAGAGAAAAAAGCTCGCCCAATTTGTTCTCCAAAGACTCGAAGTGAAATAAAAAAAGGAAAAAATAAAAAAATGCAAACGATACACGAAATTTTTATGCGAATATAAAAAACACACCAAACATGGCTGCGTTATAATTCCTGTTTAAACAGAGCTCCCCATTTATTGCATATATCGAGTGCATGCATAAAGAGTGATTTTTTTTTATTTTTTTATTCTGTACCAGACTTTGGCGCATGCAACGATGTACATAATGTACGGTATAATCCACCGCGAATATCCATACGTGTGTATTAGGGTGGTCCTTATTTAGGGCTCAACGAATTTTTTATCAGACGCCCCCCAAATCGACTCCAAATAATTCGAAAACAATACCCTAATTTTTTCAAATTTTTATGGAGACTAACCCCTCCCGAAAAGAGGGTAGATTTCCCCATTTGAAATACACGTGTTTCGGCCATATTCACAGGATATGTTTTATCCCAAGTGTAATAATTTTTTAAAAAATCTGTAACTGCAAGATTTTAGTGTCCATTGATGCTACTATTTGAGAAAAAATTCACATTATCATTTGGGTCAATCTAGACGAATTGCAATTCGTCTATAAAATTCTCATACGGGTCAATCTAGGTGAATTGCAATTCGTCTAGATTGACCCGTATAATGATGTGAATTTTTCCTCAAATAGTAGCACCAATGAACACTAAAATCTTGCAGTTACAGATTTAAAAAAAAATTATTACACTTGGAATAAAATATATCCTGAGAATATGGCCGAAACTCGTGCATTTCAAATGGGGAAATCTACCCTCTTTTCGGGCGGGGTTAGAGTCTAGATAAAAATCTGAAAAAATTAGGGTATTTCTTTTGAATTATTTGGAGTTGATTTGGGGGGCGTCTGATAAAAAGTTCGTTCGAGCTCCAAATAAGGACCACCCTAGTGTGTATGCTAGTGCCAGAGCATTTTTTTATCGACTCCTATATAAACTGGGCGATGTTTGCCCACGCTTTTGTGGAAAATATTCGATTTTTACGATACGAGATTAGCCCCATATGTATATTCATGTATTTGTGTGTGGGTGGAAACGAGACTCGGGACAGGGTGGCACGTGAATACCCTTAAGGGCACCGAGTTAGCGTTTTTGAACATAAATATAGATGTTCGTTGAATACGTGTAAGCCTGACCAATGGTCCATCGTTTGACGTATCAAATGAAGAAATTTTTGACGCTAGTTAAAACCCTTAAGGTGCAGTGGTTCTCTCATAAATCAATTTTTGAGTTTCTCTACGCTGTGCACGATCCTGACCAAATCGCTTGACGGATCTTATCCTACGACGTCTCATTTTCTTCATAACACTTTTCCGGACCGCTTAAGTGCGGCAAATTTTTTTTTAAGGTTCTTATTTTGGAGTTACAGACCACTTTTTGAATTTTTCACCCATTTTTTGTTTCAAAAATTCAAAAAGTGGCCTGTAACTCTATAATAAGGACCTAGAACAAAAATGTGCCGCACTTAAGCAGTTTGGAAAAGTGTTACGAAAAAAATGAGACGTCGTAGGATAAGATCCATCAAGCGGTTTGGTCAGGATCGTGCTCAGTGCAGTGAAACAAAAAAATTCTACTTTTCAAACCATTATAAATGCTGATTTACACTGTAAAAAATGCAATGTTTACCGCAAAAAAAATGGCAAAGTAGAAATAACAAGCAGAAACGACGAAATCCACTGTATTTGCATTGTAACATTTACAATGGTCTCTGAAGAATGTTCAAAGCACATAATTATAAATTGCTATGTTCCCAGTGAAAAATCAAATGCGCGCCGCAAAGTATGCAACGTCAATTTCAATTTTTACAGTGTGACACTGTAACGGGACGATCCGCGGCGTGCCACGATCTCTGCATTTCGCCCGAGATCCGCCAGATGGCGTCGGACGGCGCGTCCTCTCGCGCCAGCGAGAGAGCCACCGAGCACCTATAAGGTCCGATGTATCACCAACATCGGCGTCCTCAATTGACATACAATTGTTGAAACATCACCCGCGTTATTGCAATATTTGAATAAATTGGAATTTATTCAAATATCGAAACGTTTCACTACACTATAATTTATTTTAGAAATTGCAGTATTTTCGGTTAAAAATAAAAAACGTACCGCAAAATAATACTACGTTCTTTTCAATTTTTACAATGTACACTGTAATTTTTTCACAGGCCCTGGATAATTTTTACAATGTTAAATGTGTAAAAAGTTAACCGGATGCAAGAGAAATATAACGTTTCACATGGTTTAAATTTTACTGTTTCACACTTTGAAAATTCGTTTGATGGATAATCCAAAATAAAAAAGATTTCGTTGATGTAAGGTATAATCTAGTATTTGATCGAAGGAATTAGTAAAATATTTTTTTTTAACAAAATGGCGGCTTCTTAAAAAAAATATTCTAGACATACAATACAATAGATAAATGATTGGACATTTTTTTTTTCGAAATTTTAGAAAAATAAAGGTTTACAATAATCAAGAGTGTTTTTTTTGCACACTGGCTTTACAATTGGCCCTCGAAAAATTGACCGCTCACATATCCTGCGAATTTGCAAATATTGGACGCGCATACAATCAGATTTTCGTGAAAACCTTGCTGGTCCCATGAATGGCCCCAGTCGGCGTTAATGTGTCGCTATGGAGGCATGCTTAATTGCTTTAATTAAAATTCACGCTGCGTGCCGAGTTGACCGGCCACTGGGGTGCGTGCGGACCGCACCCCCGATGGACTCTCTCCCTCTTTCTCTTGCTGACCCTCACTCCATTTGCCATCGCTCTATCCGCCCATACGGAAATATAATATACCGGAAAATGTATTTTTCGATATACGTAAAAATATATTTAAAATATATTTGAAGTGTACATTATATATTCTAAATACATTTTAGATGTATCTAAAATATATATCAGATATATATTAAATATATAATATGTATATTCCATATAAGAAATATACTCAAAAATATATTCGTGATAAGTACATTTTCGGCAGAAAATATTTCTTTGAAATATATATTAAAAATATTTTAGATATATGATTATTGTGCATAAAAATATATTTTTTGATATATGTAAAAACATATATTGTGTATATGTAAACATATATTAAAATTATATCGAAAATATATAAAACGTACACTCAATATATATGTTTGATGCATTTAGTATATATATTTTTTACATATATATTGTGTATATTTAAACTTCAATTAAAAATGTATCTAAAATATATAGAACATGCACTCAATATATATGTTTGATATATTTAGTATATATCTTCAATACATTTTTTATATTTATATTGCAATATTTTTAAATAGATTAAAAATATACCTAAAATCATATTTGTAATACATACATTTTCGGACAAAATATACTTAATATATCCAAAAATATATTTTCCGTAATATTTGCCGAAATATTTTATTTTTTTATTTCCATGTGGGCGGACGCCGTCCATAGGGTTGTTCACTCCATATATATATATGGGGCATTCCACGTCAAATCACGCGGTCATCGGCCTGACCCCCTTAGATTTTGGTGTCCAATGAATTGTGGGTTTCGTTTGGTGCAAAACATGACCTCAAATTTTTAGAAATTTTTATTTCATTTTTTAGGGGTTGGCCGAGCTAAAAAATCATTAAATTGAGAGAAAACATATAGAGGGGCCTTTTCAAATTAATGATTTTTTTTTCACATAAACTAGGGCCCAAAACAGATATTTTTGTCGTAGTTCGATAATGGGTCAAAAATAATTACTATTTTTTTTAATTTTTTCAAATTATTTGTTTTATTTCAGGTCGTCGAAGCTAATAAATTTTCGAAAAATGTTGTCGTTTCACTCTTAAACTAAAAAAAAAAAAAAATAAAGTTTCACAAGAAAAATATTTTCGTTGATGGTTATTCTCACTTCAAGAAACAATGAAAATAAGAAATTATTAAAAAAAATTAATTAAAATACAAAAAAAATAGTAATTATTTTTGGCCCATTATCGAACTATGACGAAAATATTTTGTTTGGGCCCTGGTTTCTGTGCAAAAATTTCATTAATTTAAAAAAAGCCTCTCTTTATGATTTCCCTCAATTTAATGATTTTTTAGCTCGGGCGACCCCTAAAAAATGAAATGAAAATTTCGAAAAATTTGAGGTCATATTTTGGGCCAAACGAAACCCACAATTCATTGGATATGAAAATTCCAGGCCGATGACCACGTGATTTGACGTGGAATGCCTCATATATATAATATATATTAGAGTGATTTAAAAAAAAGACTTTTTTTCCAAATCCCCTATTAAATACTTTTGGGGAGGTGCAAAAAAGATGCCTGTTAAAAGCAGAGCTCTTAATATTAATATTTAGAGGTCTCTCATCGCATATTTCTATTTCCCATTTAAAAAACAGGAGAAAAAAATTTCAAAATTTGAAATTATATCCCTTGGCTTCAAGTCAACGTTTACGATTGCATATTCGTGATCATGATCCTGCAGGAGGCGATTCCCGATATATTGTTGTTTATTTTCAAATCGACTTTCACTGATCTGTAACGCGGGGTAGGTATTTTTTTTTTTTTGTCTTTTAGAGGTTCATCGGGTGAGTCTGGAATCGGAAATTGACTGATAAACACGAATATGCAATTCGTGGAACTAAAAATTCCTAATGGATTTTGCTCAAAAATGCCAAAAAGCATTTTTAGTCAAATTTGGCCAACTTTAGAAAACTGTCAAAAAACCGATATTTTTATTTTAGAATACGATTTTATTATTAGAATACGATGATCTAGAGAATGCCGCTACTTTCATCCCGATATCTCCATTTTTTGCGACACTAGAGAAGGTATAAAAACCGCCAAAATTAACAATGAAGGGATGAAATTTTGGGAATTTTTTTTTTTCCTCTGAGACTAGATCTAAAAACCTTTGTCACTAGATGAACATTATGTCCACTTTTTTTTTTTATACCGGTGATACGTTCAAATCAGTGATACGCTTAAGACAGCTCAAAAACAACCCCTAATAAATATATTGCAAAAAAAGTTGAACCTTTGACTTTTTTTTTCTATCACAAAGTTGTCTATGTATATTGATACATATCCGTGGAGATACCGATATATTCAGGGATATTGGGGTGGAAAAACAAGTCTGGAGGGTAGTAAAGCGGGCGGGTGGACACAGAATGGGCGAGAGGGGGTGGTTTTCATGGATGGAGGGTTAGAGCTAGCCACAAGTGTCTGCCCGAGCGCCCTCTCTCATTAATTCTCCACCCTTGCTGCCTTGTTAAGGGAGAAGCCGCAGAAGCGCCCCCAATGCTTTCCATCCCCTCTCCTCACCCCCTACCCTTATTTTCGCTAGTGGTGGTTTTCCTCGCTTTTCGATATACATTCACTCCAAAATTTTTCATTTTAACAGTATCTCTTTTTTCCTCTCTCACTTTTTTCATCTGATTACAGAAAAACCCTACTTTTTTAGGGGTTTCTTTTTGGCATCCCTTATTTTTTTGCGCTTTTTTAAATATTAATATTAATTTAATTAATATTGTAAATGAGGGATATTTGATGTTTGAATTTTGAAATTCTTGAAAATACTCTTTCTGCCAAATTTGGATATTAATAGGGGGTGGGAGGGTTGATAAATTGCATAATTCTTCGTGGGAGAGAGATATATTTTTTAAAATATTTTATTTATAGACTCTGATATATGTTATCAGTGTTTTTGATTTTTTTTTGTACATGTAATTTGAAACGGCTCGTTAAAATTTTGAGAACTGGTCCTCATCTAAAAGCTGCGTCCACCCCTCTCGCGGCATCGTGACGTAGTTTCTCTCACCCCTAGATCTTATACGCGACACGGTCCGAGACCACCGATCACCCTTAAGCCCAACGAAACGCCCTTAATAGCGTCTAATGGTCTGAACCGGAAATCAGACGCGAAACACCTGCACGCAATGGGTCTGTTAAGCTTGCAACCCTTTCCCCCTTCCTCAGTTATATATATATGGGGCATTCCACGTCAAATCACGTGGTCATCGGCCTGACCCCCTCGGATTTTGATGTCCAATGAATTGTGGGTTTCGCTCGGCCCAAAATATGACCTCAAATTTTTAGAAATTTTTATTTCATTTTTTAGGGGTTGCGCGAGCTAAAAAATTATTTAATTGAGGGAAAACATAAAGAGGGGCCTTTTTCAAATTACTGAATTTTTTTTCACAGAAACTAGGGCCGAAAACAGATATTTTCGTCATAGTTCGATACTGGACCAAAAATAATTACTATTTTTTTGGAAAAATAGATTTTAAAAAAAGAAAGTAAAAAATGTGTGGAATTTTCCAGCTAAAATCCATTAAAAAAATTTTTTCTCAACATTGTGCACTGCATGATCTATTCAGTAATTTATCTTTATAACCAACGAATTGCTTTGGATAAAAAAAATTAAAAATTTTTTTATTTCCTGTCTTTGAAAATTTAAAAAAAATTCATTCGTGAATATATTTCGGACAAGAGGATTCGAACAATAATTATCATACACAATCTTTGAAGGAACTTTTTTTCTGAGACTCCAATTTCGCATTAAGGGACTTTTTTTAATTTGAGGCAAAATAGATTAAAAAACAAAAAAATAAAAAAATGTGTAAAGTTTCCCAGTCCGAAATCCCTGAGGAAAAATATATTCCTGCCAAACTACTCGAGCATCGATGAAAAAAAAAAAAATAAAGCATTTTTCTTTTTTAAACCGGTCTAATATGCACGTGCATATATCGGTATGCATTTATCTCTCCGTCTCGATTCCTCTTTTGGCATTATGTATTCTTGTATCTTCCTTCGCTACTTCCGGTGAAATAATCCGACCTTCTTGACTGCGTACCTCTGTACAGATATGCTAGCTGAATCGACGAGGATCAGAAGGGTGGTGGAAACAACCCTTGCGCATTTGCGATTCGCCCTTTTTATTTTGAGCCATTGATACGCGTATATCAGGGTGGTCCTTATTTAGGGCTCGGACGAATTTTTTATCAGAGGCCCCCCAAATCGACTCCAAATAATTCAAAAACAATACCCTAATTTTATCAGATTTTTATCTACACTCTAACCCCTCCCACCAAGAGGGTAGATTTCCCCATTTGAAATACACGTGCTACGGCCAAATTCTCAGAATATATTTTATTCCAAGTGTAATACTTTTTTAAAAAATCTGTAACTGCAAGATTCTAGTGTTCATTGGTGCTACTATTTGAGGAAAAATTCACATTATCATAGGGGTCAATCTAGACGAATAGCGATTCGTCTAAAATTGGAATTGGATTCGTCACTTGGAATAAAATATATCCTGAGAATATGGCCGAAACACGTGTATTTCAAATGGGGAAATCTTCCCTCTTTTAGGGAGGGGTTAGATTCTAGATAAAAATCTAATAAAATTAGGGTATTGTTTTTGAATTATTCGGAGTCGATTTGGGGGGGCGTTTGATAAAAAATTCGTCCGAGCTCTAAATAAAGACCACCCTAATGTATATACGTTATGCTCTTCACTAGGGAGCTTTGCTATACTGCGTTCCACGATCCAAGCTCGTTCACTCACCCTTCTGCAGCCTCTCCTGACGGTCCGCATTTTCATCCCTTGTATCAACCCTCTACGCTCCCTCCTCCTCCCCTTCCCTCTCCCTCCCTCTCCCCCCAACTTTCCGAGCTTTGCTGGCGAACTTTTCCAGCGAGCTTACACTCTTCTTTTTCTTCCTCTCTCTCTCTCTCTCTCTCTCTCTCTCTCTCTCTCTCTCTCTCTCGTTCCATCCCGTTCTCGTTTCTTTGTAGATCGCTCTCGCCTCGTTGCCTGTGTGAGTTTCTCGCATCGGCATTTTATATCACCTGATAGTATATGTAGCAAAACCTCCGGGAATTCCCTCCCTCGATTTGCTCTCTCTCTCTCTCTCGCTCTCTCTCTCTCTCTCTCTCTCTCTCTCTCTCTCTCTCTCTCTCTCTCTCTTTCTCTCTTCGAACTCTCCTGCCAGTGTTGGCTTTTGCGAGGGCGAATCCAGGCGAAAAAGGGGGAGGAAGTGTACAAGGGATGAAGAGAATGAGGAAGAGAGAGAGAGAGAGAGAGAGAGAGGGAGACAGATGGCGAACTGGTGCGTTGAATTAATTCGCGTTTCGTCGAAGCCTTTCTCTCCCTCTCTCTCTCTCTCTCTCTCTCTCTCTCTCTCTCTCTCTCTCTCTCTCTCTCTCTCTCTCTCTCTCTCTCTCTCTCTCTCTCCCTTCACTTTTCTTTGCCTTTCTCACGCGCTCTCTGGATCTTTCTCATTTCTCTCGCACGCCCGCATCTTTTCCTCGCACTTCCTCTTTCCCTTTTTTTGCTCGCATATCGAGGTGTAGAGTTTTCACCCTTACAGCCTCCTTCATCTTGCCTTCTCGTTAAGTATTCGCTCGCGCGTTTCTCTCGTATTTTTTTTTTACCTTATTTTCTGTGTGTATGTGTGTGTGTCTGAGTGTAAGAAAGAGAAAAAGCGGCCTCCTCGATTCCAACGCGTATTGAACTTCCCTATATTTGAGCTTTTTTTTCCTTCTTCGTTTTTTTTTTCTTTGGCTCGTAGTGTATTATACCCGGGGGCGTGCTCGCAAATACGTGATTCAACGAGAATACTTTTGTCGCCCTTGTACCTGGAGATACAAGCAGATGCTTTTACACCCTTAATTAAAAAATTAGGGAAAAATAAGTAAAAATAGTTTTGCCGATCGTTTTTCAATGAGGATGAAGATTGTTCGCATTAAGGGAGTTTTCTGGTCTAGAATTTTGAACAAAATATTTTCTTTTTGCATATTCTTCAGGTTTAGACCTTTAAGAATATATCCGTGAAAGGAAATTTTTGAATTCCAATAATTTACGGAGTTATAACTATTTTAGTCGCGCAGTAACTATGCCAGTCATGTTGGAGCGTCTAATTTTAAGGGGGTATTCTGGTCTAGAATTTTGAAAAAATCATTTTTTCTTCCATATTCTTCAAGTTTAAACCTTTGAGAATATATCCTCGAAAGGAAATGTTTAATTTCCAATAATTTACGAAGTTATAGCTGTTTCAGTGTTGCAGCAACTATGCCCGTCGCGTCAGAGCAATCGGACAGCCGCCATTTTGCAATTTTTTTTTTTCGTTCTCTCTGAGGTTAGGGGCTATAACGACATTCTCAGTGATTGAGAATCATTTTTTTAAATTTTGTATCAGATGACTAGAAACGTTAAAATCGTATCAGCCAGCACACCCCTTTTTTTTAGCCCCAACTTTACCAGCTTATAACTTATTTAATTTTAATTTTTCTTTCTTGATTTTTTTTTGTTCATTGTTAAGATATTAATAAATATGTTTTTAAAAAATAATGGTAAAAATGTATATGTATTTTTTTTTAATCGAGCTCGACAAAACGCTCAGAATGTATGTCTCTAGACTAGAAGACCACCTTAAGGAGCGGGGAAGACTATAGTCCCAGCCAAAAATTGTTTTCGATCAAAATTTTATAAACAACAATTATCAATAATCACATTGCCCAAAAGTTTTTAATAAATTATTCAAACGAATAATTATTCAACAATTTTACGATAAGTTGTGTTTTTTTTTAAATAAATCGAATGCGTTCATTTATCTAAACGCACATAATTTTTTTCAGAATTTTCTCTCTATTTTGAAATTCCCGTTTTGAAATTTTTAGAATGGCTGTATTTGTTTGTATATTTGTTTTTTGTTTGTATTCCAGAATGTTTTCTATAATATTTCAAAACAGAGAGAAAATTCGGAAAAAAATTATATGCATTGAGAAAAATGGAAGCATTCGATTTGTTTAAGAAAAAACACAACTTACCGAAATTTTTTTGAATAATTATTCGTTTGAACAATTTATTAAAAACTTTTGGGCAATATTATTATTGATATTTTTTGTTTGTGGCGTGTCAAATGTTGCTGAATTTCTTCAGATTTTTATTGTGTCACGAAGTACGGAAATTTTAATCAGATACAATTTTTGGCTGGGACTGTACAGGCAATACATCCATAACAGCGTCTGTTCAAATATCCACGGAGCTCAGATATTGTTTTTGGCAAATAGTTAGTAAAATGACGCGCGAAACATCGATTTCTATGCGTGAACTCCGTCATTCGGAGGCGGGAACTTTGGGATTGAAATTTAATTCAAGATTAATGGTGCCCCCCGTCTTGCCGTCTCTAATGACGTTGAGTCAATGTGACGAAACGACCGGATAGCTCTTTTTTTTTCTTCTCCCTCGGAATTAATTGATTTTTCGTCATGTACCAGCCCCATTTCACCGTTGGCGAAACATCTCGCTGGGCTTCTAAATGGTTAATTGTTCAGCGGGTGGGAATTCTCGATCTTACTGTCTCTGCGCTTGTGTCGCCCCCATGGAAATAAAGTATAGTCAAAAGTACATTTTTCGATACATTAAGAATATATAATTCATGTGTACCATGTATAATAGTACATTACATCACTCAGTACAATAATGGACGCTTTTACGTCCGCAAGCGTCCGCAGTACAATAATGGACGTTTTCACGTCCGCTTGCGGACGTAAAAGCGTCCATTATTGTACTGAGTGATATAAATTATATATTTAAAATATGTGCGTAATCGGAGAAAATTGAAAATTTAAAAATATTAGAAAATGAGGGAAGTATCATTAATCATATAAAAAACAAACATGTTTTTACCGTTTTTTTTACAACATATTTATTAATATTTTGGGAATAAACAAAAAAATGTTCGAGAAAGAAAAAAGAAAATTGAATAAGTTATAAGCTGGTAAAGATGGGGGTTAAAAAAAGGGGTGTGCTAGTTGACACGATTGCAAGCTTTGTTGTCATTCGATTGTCAATCGATTGTCATTCGATTTAAAATTTAAAAAAAGATTCTTACTTAGTACGGATGTCGTTATAGCCCCTGTCCCAGAGAAAATGGGAAAAAAAAATTCGCAAAATGGCGTCTGTCTGAACAAAAAAGGCGTTTTTCGACTCTTTTTTTACTATCCTGGCAGGGACCTGACATGGAACTTAACGATCTGGCCTCTAGTTATTACATTGAAATAATCACTTATTTAACAGTGCCCAGCTCGATCAGAATATGAACAGTTTCCGACGATGTTATTTTTACATATTTAAGCAACATATTTTTGTTATTACCCTGACAGGGCTCTGATGTGGAAACTATTGGATTCCACTAAGTATTTATTAAAATAAAATTATTTCTATATCGGCTTTCAGTTCATGCATCGCATAGCCAAAAAATGAGCAGGTCCTGAACATATTTTGTGAACTTATAAAAATCGTACTTTCGTCATATGAAAATACGATACAATAATAGTAATAACAATCATAATAATAAATTAACCATCATAGCCTCGTTTATTATTATTATTATTATTATTATTATTATCACCATGAACCGCGTTGCGTTAGTTCCGAGACTTGGCGCGAGATGTCGCAGGGCGGCAACCGTTGAACTCCCATACGGATAATGTAAAGAGTATGCTTATATAGACAGGCGCGAGCACGGATGTTAGCAGAAGTCGGTGTCGAAAGAATCCATATACAAGGAGTTCTTGCCGGCTTATGTAATTGTACTTATTTATTTAATTCTCATAGAGAATTTCCGTTCACTCGGAAACTAATATTCTCTTCGAGGATTACCAAACGAGAAGT